>CABHPQ010141454.1:0-24123 GCA_902168405.1 Peromyscus aztecus
GATTTGTTCCAGATTAAGATACATCAGGTTTGAGCAGCCAAGACCCCCTGAAGGTCTCCGATGACACCAAGGCCCAGATGATCCAACATCCAGAACCGTTTCAAGGCAACTGGCTCAGACAATACACCCTCATGGACTACTCCATAATTCTAAAATTTTCTTTGTGTCCCAAGATACAGCACCCCCCTCCAGAAGGAAGTAGTAAGGGAAGCTACACCCAAATTCCCAAATATACCAAGCTGGCTTTGGAGATGTGTAAAAGTTAAAAACCTTCCTCTTAAAAAAAAAAAAAAGAAAAGAAAAGAAAAGGGAAAGTGCTGTGGGATGGTCTGTATGTCAAATTACTCTGATTGGTCAATAAATAAAACACTGATTGGCCAGTGGCTAGGCAGGAAGTATAGGCGGGACTAACAGAGAGGAGAAAAGAACAGGAAGGTGGAGGGAGACACTGCCAGCCACCACCAGGACAAGCAGCATGTAAAGATGCCAGTAAGCCACGAGCCACATGGCAAGGTATAGATTTATAGAAATGGATTAATTTAAGATATAAGGACAGTTAGCAAGAAGCCTGCCACAGCCATACAATTTGAAAGCAATATAAGTCTCTGTGTTTACTTGGTTGGGTCTGAGAGGCTGTGGGACTGGCAGGTGAGAGAGATTTGCCCTGACTGTGGGCCAGGCAGGAAAACTCTAGCTACAGAGGAGTCCAGAGAAGACTATGTCACACTGCGGGTCACAGAGTGGCAAAACCCATTTGACAAGCAGGCCAACCTTTAACTTGTGGGGTTACCACAGTATGGCAGCAGCCAAGTTTTTGCTGGAACCATTTTAAGGTGACATAGTTATGTGACATTCTTTTATGATTCATGTGTCTACATATTTTTCTTGTTCATACTGTGTAACTGCAGGGAATACTGTGATTAGGTGACACCTTTCATACCACATAATATTTCATCAACCCCTCAGACCGTTCCAAACTTCACTGTGTCTACTGTGAACTTGACCCACAGCCCAAGAATCAGTGTGATTGGTCTGGAGTGCTAAGTGGAAATCATCTTGCTTTTTAACGAGTGCTTGGATCATACTAATCACTTGCATGGGATATAGCCCAGTAAGGTAAGCAAAAGAATAATAAATTTCAACTTTTAGCTCCAACTTTGATAGCTATTTATTGAACATCATGGGCTTTTTTTCCACTCAAGGATTAAATGACAAAATTGGTGACTGTAAAGTGCATAATTTGAAAAAAAAATCAGTTAAATGAAAAGTGAAAGATAGAAGAAGAAATAATATGATTTATGAGAAGAAATAATATGATTATAGAATGTGAATGCTACAGGGTTTTTTGGTTTTTTTTTTTATCCCAGGGCCATTTTCATTAATTTCTGATATAAGAGATATTAAACAAACAAGGAAATTTTTAAATGATAGAATATAAACTGTTACTGATGCTCACTAGTCAAGGGTAAATATCAATAAAGTTCATAAAAACCGAATTTTGGAAGTGATTTAAACAACGATCTGAAGTACACCCCAGCGTTTAAACGATAAGCCATTCCACGGTGAAATAAAATTCAGAAATGCTGGATTATACAAAGTGACCTCTCTATTGTTGGACTTTCAGATGTTTCTAATGGCTTCTCAGTTTTTGAATAGCACTCTTCACTGTAAATCTTGAAGAGAAAGAGTCTAAGAAGCCGACTAAGAAGTGCTACTGTCAAATGAAACCTTTGTTTTATGGGATAGAACTGGAGTCCAGAAAAATTAGATAGCTGAGTACTGGCAGACACAAAGCTGAACAATCTAGTCCTTTTTACAATTTCTTTTCTGCCTGATGTTTTATTCAACATGATGGTTAAAAAATATTTTCTTCAGAGACGGTGTATAAACTAACAGAGCACAACCCACTGCTTCACATTTTGTTTTCTAATCTATCTGAAACTGCTCCTGCAAAGCCCACAATGCCCACTGACATGGAAACGGATTCCACACACCAGTGAACATTGCCATCTGCCCAGGCAAAATTGCCCCTTCTGCTGAGTTGAGTGGAAAGGTTAGCTTGAGCTCAGCACTGTGTGTGCTGGGATAGCACCCAGCTGAAAACCAAAATGGCACCGAGAAATGAGTATCTCAAAAGAAACCTGCACGATGAACGTTCATAGCCAATGAATGCTGAACTGATTTCCTCAGTTCATACAGAGGCTCGGGCGACTGAGAGAAAGATGCAATTCCCACTTGGGGCTATTCGTGAACCCTTTGAGGAACACATTGTTGCTTCTACACTAGGGAAAGTAGGCAAATATAAATGCTTGGCAACACAAACCGTGCAGCCTGTTTATCTACTAAGGGAGTGAATCTAAATTGGACCAAATTAAAGTAAAAGAGAAAAGTCACTCTGCTTGCCTTGCTTGTTGAATCTGGAGTAAACAAACAGGATCTCAATCTGAAAGAGAAGATGTCAAAGGAAACCACGTGATCTATTCTGCTCTGTGTACTGAAAACCAGTCTGGGTGCTGATAGCCTCCCAAACTGATCATGCACCCCAGCCATTTATTTTTGACAGCAGAACCACAGACCATCCTTTACAGGTTTCCACGAAAGTTGTAAACATGTGCAGTCCTGCCAGTAAGCCGTCACTAAAATGCAAGCTGATGTTCTACTGGGGCCCAGGAAGATGGAGCGGTTGTCAGTTAGCTGATAAATACAGAATATAAAACGCTGACATCTGTTCACTTTGAAGATCTCACTCTCTTTATCCTTTTATTTGAGAAATACAATACATATGGCTCTGGGCACATTTTCAACAAAAAAAATAATGTGCTGTGAGAATTAGGAAGTGAGATTGCAATGAGTTGCAGTGAAAGCTTGAAGAAGATAAACTGTACCATTCACTCTGCACTTCAGTACATAATTCACAGACTGGTCAGGAGACTGGCGAGTCTCCTTGTTTTCTCTGATTATGCACCCTCTATGTCTTCTGACTTAGAAGCTAAGTCATGCAGTAGAAATTTCTGCTAAATATGTGCTATTCTAGAGATGTTCTGAAGACACTTCATCCTGAGTTTAAAAACTGGGAGGAGTACCCCCAACTCACTTATTTCCTCCTCTTTGACACAGAGCAAACTGAGATGCACATGTTCCAGAATCTCACAGCATCTTTCTATGGGACCGTTAGTTCCGAGCACCCAGTAAATGAAGGGCAGATAAACCCGTTACAGCAGCTTTACAACAGTGACTTCTTGTGATCAGAAAAGACTAAGAAAGGATACAAAAGACAGAAACTCCCATTCAGATCAAAGTTGGTGAAAATGCCCCAGCTCATAGCTTTCCTGGAAGAATTTATGATCTTATGTGATCACCCCATTATCCTCTATCAAGTTCATTGGGAAGAGCTGACTGCTGTTGTGTAGGTCAACTGTAAACTCTAGATATGGTCACGTACACAACTTAATGCAGTCACAGAAAACAAAGACATTAATCCGTTAGTTTTCTTCACAGTGGAAGTGCTTGAGAGTAGACTTCAGAGTCTCAGATCCACTTAAGTTAGAAGCTGATCTCACAAGGCTTAGTGATTTTTGCAAACAGGGATAACCCAGCCTTCCAAATTACATTTACAATGCCAAGTTCGAAGACATGTTAGACATGGCTAGAAACTAAGGTGATGTAGCTTATCATACAAGGTTTTCATGTTGGCATACAAGTGTTTTCAGGCTGTGTTGGTTTTACAGATGGTGAGTTTCTTTAGAGGGAAAAAAAGACACCAAGTCTCCCTAGACAATTTACGGAGCTTCTAGCATATCCGACTGTTCTTATATGGACAACGAGCCTCCTCAGGTGATTTAGGCAGCTTCTGGAGTATCAGACTGTTTTCTTCCTTCCTTTCTTTCTTTCTTCCTTTCTTTCTTTCCTTCCTTCCTTCTTTCTTTCTTTCTTTCTTTCTTTCTTTCTTTCTTTCTTTCTACATGACTTATTTTTCTTTTTTTTAAGAAAATGTTTTTATTCATTTTACATACCAATCAAAGATAGCCCTCTTCCCTCCTCCTGCTCTTCCAGTCTCCCTGTCTCAACCCAACCCCCATTCCCTCCTACAAGAAGGTAAGGCCTCCCCTAGGGAGGTACATTCAGTAGAGGCAGGTCCAAGCCCCTCCCCCTGCCTCAAGACTGTGTGGAAGTGTCCCATCATAGGTAATGGGCTCCAAAAAGCCCCCTGGTGCACCAGGGATGGATTCTGATCCTACTGCCAGGAGCCCCTTAAGCAGATCAAGCTACACAACTGTCTCAAGCTCCAGAAATTCATTCAAAGAGAGAGAAGAGGGATTCTATGAGCAAGGGTATCAAGATCATGATAGGGAAACCTACAGAGACAACCAAACTAAACTAGTGGGAACTCATGGAATTTAGATCAACAGCTGTGGAGCCTTCACGGGACTGGACTAGGGCGGTTCTTTTCAATTCATTTTTTTGTTGATTCTTTGTGGATTTCACACTATGCATCCTGATCTGACCCCCTTACTTCCCCACCCCCTAGCATCTGCCTTCTACCCTTGCAACCTCCCTCAGCAAAACAAAACAAAATTTAAAAGAAAAACCGAAAACCAAAAATAACAAACAACAAAACAAAAAATCAAACAAACTAACCAAAAAAAAAAAAAAAAAAAAAAGAATCTCATCATGGAATCTGTAGGGTGGCCCGTTGAGTCACACAGTTTACCCTTTAATCTGTTCATCTTTACTTTCAAGTGTTCCTTGCCAGGAGTCATTGGTCAGCTGGAGGCCTCTGACTTTTGCTATACCACTGCAAATGAGCTCTCACTGGCACGGCGGCGTTGTCCTGTGTTGTGGAAATCCTGCTGTTTTGGACCTTTTGGTTCCTCCCCTTTACATGCTCCAACAGTTCATAGATGAGGTAGATGTTGGTGTGAGCTAACTCATAGCCCTGGATCAGGGCCTGCTGTTGTAGCTGGGTTGGTCAACCCACCAGCTTTTTCCCTCATTGTCTCTACCTGGGCGAACTCTCCAGCACTGCCTTGGTTAGCTCACCCATTGCAGCCTACAGCAAGGAGCAGGGCCAGTCCACCTGCTCTCAGGTCCTCAAGTCAGTTCACCCACACTCAAACCACCAGGGCCAGCTCTACTGTTTTGCCCAAGCGAGGTACAGGACCCCTCTCCCTATTGCTGTAGGGGGAATATGGGGGTGGAGTCATCTCTTCTACTCTGGCACCCTCAGGACTGGCTCACCTGCATCTCTGACAACAGGGTCAGTTCTATTATGTTGCCCAGGCAGAATGCAGGGTCCCCTCTCCTGTGTGCTGCAGCTGGTGAGGGGCAGGGCTAGTTCTCTCACACTGATCCCCCAGGGCCAGCTCTCTTGCCTGTCGCAGGTAGCACGGGGCAGAGGGGGAAGGGCATCTTTCTCTCACCCATGCCACCACATAACAGATGGGGACGGGGTGGGGGGAGGTCAGTTCTGCTCTCGTGCCCTCAAGGTCGGCTCACCTGCTTCCCTAACCACAGGGTCAGTTCCAGTGTGCTGCCCAGGTGAGTTGCACTCCTGTGGTGAGGGGTGGGGCCACCTTTCCGGAGTAGGGGAGGGTTCTATCCCCTGAGGGAGCAGGGCCCGCTCTCCTGATGCAGTATCCAATGAGGGGCAGAGCCAGTTATCCCAGGGTCAGTAAAGGACTAAGCTGGCTCATCACAGCATAGTTCCAATGACCCACCTGTGCTAAAACAGGTCACTGACACCATCACAGACCCCAGCTGCAGCAGGGCCACAGATCTAGACAAGGCCCTAGGCAGAGGCCCAGCCTGAACGTCTCCATGGTCCCAGGTGGCAGCACAGACCACACAGATCAATATGGCCCAAGCAGAGACCATTCTTACATCACAAAAACTTTGATAAATTAAGGGCAAAGCATGAATTCATGGATCAAGTTTCTTCTTAAATATACATTGCCTTGAAACTGAAGCTAAAATAACCTCACCAAATTTAGGAATTTAGACTTCATTTTACTCAAAATATTTGAATAATAGTTCAGTGTAGCTGATGAGAGCAAAGCACAGCCGAATCCTTTCCTCCTTATGTAATTATCTAGTTACTGGGTGGGTGATGAAACCATATCTTTAAGGGGCACTCATCAAATGTCTACAGACAGTTAGGTAATGACTAGATTAAGGAGTGTCTAGTAAAATTTATATTCCTTTCAAGGTTTAAGTGTCATGAAATAAAATTCAAAATATCAATGATAAAATATTCAGAAAACCTTTCAGAGACTTTACATGTGTGCATATCTACTAAAATGAGCTATCTGTATGCAATGTCATAGCAATTCACACTATTCTGAAGTCTAAGTTTCTGTGAGAGGCTAGAGGAGATGTATTATGGGTCTCCATGAAACTTTGCTCACACACTTTAAAAGAAGCACTCTAAAGAAAAATCTTACATTGTTGACTTTGAGTTTCATGAAAATATTTTCACTAGCCTCTGGATTCTGTTATTATCCCTAACTATTTGAAATAAATACTGCAGTATCCCAGAACAGAAGATAACAGACAGAAGACTAAGTATCCATAGATTTTTTTTTTTGCTTTTTGAGATAGAGTTTCTGTGGCAAGCCACAAGAATATGATATAAGGAGTCCAGCTGTATATAATAAGCTATAGTTTGACCAACCAAAGGCCCTTCAAGTAGGAAGCCATTTATCATGGAATATTTGGTGTTATTAAGGTTTAATATTCAGCTGCTCCTTGTTATGAATTTCTTGTACTCATAATTCCCACAGAATGTGTATGTGTGAACATCCTACTTGGGCCAGTACCTGGATAAGGTCCATAGGCAGGGCCTGCTGCCTCTGAGCTCCCTGCTCCCTTTTTAGCATTTGAATCGTGTATCTGCCTTTTGCAAATTTCCCCTTTAGCTAGGGCCAGCCCCAAACAAAGCATTGAAGAACTAGCAGGGAACAGAATAGTGGAGACCATGCCTTGCCTTCAGGCCTAGTGGCATTCCAGAGCAATTGACTGAGAACAAAGGAGGTTTTTGCATATCCAGGTGGTGTGAAAGGTGGAACAGGATTCCTGAGAGACAGTAACACATGGCCAGAGAGAAGGGAGGAAGACAGAGATTGTGTAGAGGGTAAGGCAGATCTCTCGTAGAGTTTTCTGAGAGCCAGGAATAAGGAACTAGGAAGGAGAGATGGAGGACAAAGGAACAGAGGATGAAGATGAGGTCAAAAGCACAGGAGCTTACTAAAACTATGAGGATAGGAAAAGTGGGCGGAGAGAGGAGCTGAATGTGAGAACAGAGCTGAAGCTGTATAAATAGAATTTTGTCATAGAGGAATAAAGTAAATGGACAAAAGAGTGTGGTGTACATAGATTCCTTTCCCTCAGATACCCCATGCCAGATATAGCATGTTCCCCAGGACTCTGGGAGGAATATTCTCAGGGCTGGAACTTGGGAAAATTCTGTTAGGTTTCTCTGTAGCTTTGGAGCCTGTCCTGGAACTCACTCTGTAAAGTAGGCTGGCCTGGAACTCACAGAGATTGGCCTGTCTCTGCCTCCCAAGTGCTAGAATTAAAAGCATGTGCCACCACCACCGAATCTGTATTCTTAATGCATATAGATTCCTTACTTTTTTTGGTCTTTCCCACAATGGGCATGATATGGTTGTTTGTCGATTTTTATTTGTTTGTCTAGAACTGGGATCCAAATGCAGAGCCTTATGCATTTTAGAAAAGTGTTCTGCTCTGAACTTCATGCCCTGCTTTGAGAGGTCACCCAAGTAACATTATTTTTCTCATTGCATGACTAAAGCAGCTTCAGAAAGGAAGGGAGTATTGTGGTTTATGGTTTGAGAGAATAAAGACTATCTTGGTGGGGAAGTTGTGGGACAAACATGAAGCTTCTGGTGACTTGTGTCCACAGTGAAGAAGCAGAGGAAGGAGTGTGAGACCAAAATGAGCCATCTTAGAAATAAGACCAAAATGCTTTCACCCAAAAACTAAGGCCTAAGGTTTCTCCTTCTAGGAATAGGCCATTAGTTACTGAAATAAGTCAGTCCAGATTCCAGAAACCAGGAAGTGTAAAAGTACAAGGTCAAGGCCTGCCGGACTGTGGAATGTCCACTCCCTGGCCCCCTAGGTAACTGTTTAACATAGAATGTCCCAACCCTAGTAGTTTCCATAGTGACTGTGTAATCACCAGATGCCCCCACCTGAGGGCAACCCACCACCCACTTTGTAAGATTAAGCCTTGATTTCTAGAATGCCCCTAGAAGCGAGCCAATCAGAATTGTACCCGTACTAGCATGTAACCTTGTGATTTTTCCCTTTAAAAACTGAGCTTGCAGACAGGTGGGCGCTTCCTCCAGCCTCCACTGAGTTGGATGTATTGGACGAAGTCCCTGCCTAGGCTTTTGGATATCCACAATTAAACCTTGCTTTTGCATTCCGGCATGCTCGTCTTTGGTGGTCTCTCTGAGGGTCACGATCTGGGCACAACATTAGGATGCTGGTGCTCATCCGGTGACTTGTGTCCACAGTGAAGAAGCAGAGGAAGGAGGATGCTGATGCTCATCCAGTGACTTGTGTCCACAGTGAAGAAGCAGAGGAAGGAGGATGCTGGTACTCAGCTCGTTCTCTTTCATCTTTTATCTTCATTTTCAATCGGGGACCCCAGTGCATGGGGGTGGTGACTCTCATGGTGAGTAGGTCTTCCCTCTTCAACTAAAGCTCTCTTGAAATAGTCTTACAGACATTACCAGTAGTTTGCATCTCAGGTATTTCTAAATTTCATTGATAATGAAGATGAATCATCATCTATGATATGATTGCCCAGACAAACAATTGTCTGTGAATAATACAAGTGATCCATGATGTAACTTTCAATATTCTAGTATGTACATGCATCTTAAAACCACTAAAACTCAGGTAATGTTAATTTTAATAATATACTTAACCCCACAATGTTGTTACATATCCACAGTAATCATTTTATCATAGACAATATAAAAAGGGTTGAGATAGTTTACCTATTTTGATAAAAAAAATTTAGAAACTGATATATATATATATATATATATATATATATATATAATACTTAAAATGTACCCCATTTTCAACTATTAATATTTTGGTTTGCTCAGTAGTCATTTATAGCTAATGACTATTGACCATCTCAGAACAAT
Organism: Peromyscus aztecus; assembly: GCA_902168405.1. Lineage (NCBI taxonomy): Eukaryota > Metazoa > Chordata > Mammalia > Rodentia > Cricetidae > Peromyscus > Peromyscus aztecus. The sequence continues at coordinate 9,183 of CABHPQ010141454.1, forward strand.
TGTCTCTGCCCCACTCACCCACTAGCAGCCAATCTTATGTCTCTCAAATTTAGCAGAAAAGTCCTTTGAGATACTCCAATTTTGTCTCTCATTTTAAGAACAGTTGTCTTGAAATCTTCATCCAAACAGCTGACCACTCACTGCCATACTTAAACCAAAGTTGCCTGAGTCAAGTTCAGCAATAGTTACCTCCAGTGAAACTCACTAGAAGCCAGCACTCAGACATCCTGTCAAGTACCACACACAGAGGCCGGAACATTTTACCTTAAGTCAAAATAGTATTACTTAAGCCTGGGAAGAATGAGAAGGGGGTAAGAAAGAAGAAATCTGGATTTAGTCAACACATAGTGTATGCAGGCATGGAACATCATACTGAATACCATTAAGGTACATGGTGAATATGTGCTGATAATCTATTTTTACAAGCAATAAATACTTCTTAAAAAAATTTAGTGTGTCTGTCTATTTAGACCCCAAATGAATACCATCAAACATCATCTCTGTTGTTTCAAGAATATACAATGAATTACTCTTTAGGGAAAAAAAAATCAATACTCACTCTTTTTTTTCTCATCCATATATTTAACTTAGCAGCACAGAACACAGAGAGCTAACTCTTTCCTTTTGCATGTTTCTCTCACGTGGATCCAAGGATACCATGGCCACCATGCTTTCCCTCCAGCCTCAGTGGACACACTGATCTGTCTCCTTTGCTGAGTTCACTGTTTTGCTTGTTCCTGGCATACCAAGACTCAGCCCTTGATCCCTCTTTTACCTGGTGGTCATTTCCATTTCTTTCTTTGAGGTGGGACCTCACTTTGCAGCTCATTCCAGTCTGAATCTCAGGAGGGTCCCTCCGCTTTCACCTTCCTCGAGCTGGGATCTCAGGCATGAGCCACCAGCTATCCTAGCTCCTGCCTTCATTTGTGATCTTGTCTAATTTCCTTGCTTTACATATCGTTTACAGTAACTGACAAATACAGATTTCTGTCTTGAACTCCAAATTCATATATCCAAACTTCTATTTGGTGTTTAGTAAGGGCAATACACCCCAGATGAAATCCTACTCATTCTCCCAAATGTATGTCATCTATAGCTCCTCTGCCTGTATTAATAGTAGATACATGGTTCCCATTTCTAAGCCTGTGACTCCTTTCAAACTTGACTCTTCTTTCTCTCATACTCCTCGTCCAATCAGAAAACACTGGCTTGATCTTGAAATACACTTAGAACTGATCAGTGTTTCACTGCCTCCAAGTTTGCCAACCTATGTAAACCATGCTCTCTGTTGACAGCAGTGTATAAGCAACCTGAGTTGTCTAAGCAACTTGAGTTGAGATCCTGCTAACTGCTATGCTTTTCCTCTTATAATCTGGCTCAAGAGTTCTTACAGGAAAAATGAAGGTATATACAATTGAAAAATTGGAGATGTCACCAGCAAGAAACCTGCTCCCAAAAACCTTGTAAAGAAAATATTTGTAGTAGGAAAATAAGAAAGTTATATTCTGTATATTAAAAAAAAATGATTAATCTGTACAGCTAAAAATAGAGCAACAGCTGCTTAATTGGACTTATCACATGCTCAACAGAAGGGAAATCATGCCTGGTACTGGAAATGTAGCCAACTACCCGGGGCTAGTGAAGTCATAGGTTTTAGAGGAAAATCCAATAACACTACTTTTCTAGACAAGCTTAATTCTAACTGCATTCTAAAACTATTGCTTGTATCTACAGCTAAGTGTGACTCTCACCCTCATCGAAGAAGCTTCTCTTTGCAGTAGACAAACGCAATTACTGAAAACCACAACTGTTTAAAAACACAGCGATCAACGATCATAGGGTGCCTAGCCCCGGTGGATACATCTACTGTCCAACTCCTGCATCTAAGGCTCAGGAAACATCTCAAGAGAAGGGCTCATAAAATTATAACAGGAAGTCTGCTAAGACGTTGTGTCTCCTAGAAATGACAAACATGGCTGCCTAAACAAGACCCTAAGAATGATGTCCATAGACATGCTACCTAGGAAGGGGGAAATATCACAGGGCTTTATCCTTAGACAAAGAACTACAAGCAATTAACGATTGCTGGGAGAGAGAATTAGCTTTTCCCCTAATTGCTTATCCAGTGCCAAGTAGTCAGCCCTGAAATAATATATAGGAAACACTAAATGGACAATATACCCAGAGAGACTTACTACACACACACACACACACACACACACACACAAACACATACACATTCAAAGGGGAAAAAAGGGGGATATTTTAAGAAGAAGAAATATGGGAGGGATTAGAGAGTGAAAAGGTAAGGAAAAACATGATATCATGATATGATTATATTTTAATTAAAATAAAATTTAAAAAACAAAGTTCTAAAATATAAAAACTAAAGTTTTCAATGAATCTAATTATTAATGTAAGAATTTCTATTTTATATTTTTACTTTGGATTTTTTTCAAGTTAAAAATTATTGCTGAAGTATTAAGGATTGCCATAATAACAATGTAGCATTATACATTTTAAATAAATGTAGTAATAAAATTACAGAAAAATGAGCAAAAAGTCAATTATTCATTATCATGAAAGAAAAGAACAAAAAGTTTGGGCAAACACAATTGCACAAAAAAAGTAAAAACAAAAGCCAGGCAATGTTGGTGCAAGCCTTTGATCCCACTACTCGGGAGGCAGAGCCTGGCAAATCTCTGTGAGTTCGAGGCCAGCCTGGTCTACAGGGCAAGATCCAGGACAGGCACCAAAACTACACAGAGAAACCCTATCTTGAAAAAAAAATCAAAAACAAAAAAAAGTAAAAAAAAGTCTAAATATGTCAATAATTATCATATACTTAAACTTACCAAGAAAATGATTTTCAGATAAATTGTAGACACTCGATCACAAATTGTTTGTAAGAAATTCCCATTAAATATCAGTAGAAACTATTTGGGGGTTTGTGAGAAAAGTAAACCTTAAGCCAAAAAGATTTAACTGTGTTTATCCAATAATACTAGAAATATAGGAAAAGGCAGTCATAGACATCGTCTCAATAAAGTAGACAAAACATGTCAAACAAAGTTTGGTAAAACTGCAGGGGAAACTGTCTACCAGCACAGTGTGAAAGTCTGTCAGTCATGTCTGGGCCAAAAATGTAAACAAAGCAGCAAAGACAGAGAATGCTTACTTAGCACAAATGAAATATTTTACCTGAGAGGTATATGTAAACTCCTGATTCTCATTATTAGCTCATACACAGACATTTTAAGCACTTAAGAAAATTGTTCAAATTGATCATACAGGAGAACACGTGGATAGTACCAATACCTATCGGGGAAAAAAGTAGACTTCAAATGATCCTTTACTCTAAATACAGTACAATTTGCTAGGAACGATAGAAATAGGTGATATTTTGGTTTCCTGAGTATTTGAAAATTACAAAAATGTGCTTATAATTAATGCATGTGTTAGAGTAATTTGGATTGTGGATAATATACTTTAGATAATAAAAGAATGCTACAACTAAAAACTGCAATGAAATTTGCTATACAAATGAAAATTATAACATTGATTACTTATGTTAATAAGAATAAAAAGACAAAACTAATCAGCTCTCCAATGTAATAAATAAGAGAAAAATAATTAAACTTGAAGCAATTTTAAAAGGAAAATATATGATCAGACATGAAATAAGCAGAAAACAATATCTTACTATAGAAGGAAGCACACTTACTTTAAAATAAACTTTTGTGAGACTGACCATGAGAAAAAAGATATACCTGGATAACACTGTGACTGAAAGAAAAGTATGTTGATGCCAGAACTTTAGAGGAAAATATTGAATGTAATCATCAGGTCTAAACACATGTACTTGAACACTAAAATTAAGTGTTAATAGAAAAGCATAACAAGTGTAACCATGGTGTAGGGGCACTCTGGTGAAAGGAACACCGGACACAAGTGATATAAAAAGGAAAATGGAGAAAGGGCTTTAGGGAGAGGAAAGGAGGAACAATCCACAAGGAGAAGAGAAGAGGGTTAAATAACACTAAGGATGCTTGAAAAAGACACAGGGATTCATTATGCTGAAAATTACATGCTACCCATGTAAGTATATGTATGTATGTATATGTAAGTGTATGTATATGTATGTGTATGTATGTATGTATATGTAAGTACATATGTATGTATGTATATGTAAGTGTACTGAAAATTACATGCTACCCATGTAAGTATATGTATGTATGTATACTATGTATGTATATACACACATATATTTTTTAATAAAGTAAATCTAAGTTCATCTAAGAACTATAAACTATCTAACAAATACCTCATTACCTAGCATGAGAAACTTCTTTTTGAGTTGTTGGTCAGGGGAATCCCAGAAACTCCCAAAACAATATAGGCTATTGCTATTGTCCTTGGTTGATCCCAGAAGTTGAAGGTTAAGTATCTATTGATAAAGACACAATGTATGTTGGACATAGAACTTGAACTGAAGTCCTCATCCCTGAGAACTACCTTTCATAGTACAGGAAGGTACTACATAAGCTGTTAAGTGGGGGAGTCAAGCACAGTCTACCCAGCTGTGGTGCCTATGGATCACAGCCATGACCATCATGTCAAGATACATATACTAAAAGTATAGTAGTGGCACTTACATCTTGGAGATAGTCAACAATTGTCTAATTGGACTCAAGACTCACTTATCAGGAGGGAAATCAAGCCTGATAGCATTAACATAGCCAATTACAAATGGCTTGTGAGGTAGTAAATCTTAAAAGAGAACCCACTATCACAACTCTCCTAAACCAGTACAGATTCTAATTTACTCTAAATACTCACCCTTATACCCACAGATAAATATAGATCTCTCTCCATCTTCAAAAACAACTTCTTACAGCAGAAGGAGACCATTACAGAAAGCCGTGACTAGTTAAGCACAGAGAACTGACTGTGTAGTGACCAGCCCCACATGATCTATCTACAGAACAACTTCCTGCAACTAAGGCTCAGGATATATCACAAAAGATGGAGCAGAAAGATTCTAAGATCCAGAGGACCAGGAAATTTACCATGACATTGTGTCTTCTAGCTTTGACAGGTAAGTTTCATCCTTGAAATCCTGAAATGTGTCCCCTAAAGAAGACCTGAATCTCAGTTGTCATCCCAATGTGGATGGCGAGAATCACTCAGAGCCCCACTCCTAGATGAAGATCTACAAACAATTAACAACTGCTGAGAAAGGGGGAGTTAGTCTGCCCCAGAAATAAGCCCCCTGATTGATTAAATAAAATTGACTTCAGAATAAGTAAACAACTTGAATTGTACTTGAAGCAATCAAATTCTTCTTGTAGAGAAATCACCAACATCACATCTTTCAGATTGTGTTACTAAGTCTTCAGTGACTATAATCCATTCTTCTACAAACTAAAAGGGCTTCCCAATTGTTATAAGAAGAACAAAATAGTGAAATTTTTAAGCTTTATTTTACTTGTAAAAATTATTGAAAAAGAGCCTAAATAAACAATGACAATCTGAAACCAGCATTGTGTATGTGCAGAAGAAGAGCACTTTCAGCTGGGATTAGTTTATACCAAAAATTCAATAGTAATTTAATATCAGGAAACTCATAAATATATTTGACCACGTTAATAGGTTAAATAAAGAAAAATATAAGTTCCTTGATCTTCTAAGAAATGTTTAAAACTATCATGTATTGTGTTGCTAGTTATACACTAAAAATGTAGAGCTGGGAGGAGAAACCTAATAGTAAAATTATAGTTATTAAATAATCATGGCATAGATAAATGAATAATAGAATATTATATAATAGGTAATCCAATAGGCTGCATAACTCCAAACAGATGCACACAACTAATAAAATTAATATTGTCAGAAATGGTTTATCACTAAGAAAAATAGAAGCTTTTTAATAAACAAAGCTGGAAAAAATAATTAGTAGTGAAGAGATAAATGCAGTGGTATACCTTCCTCATAACAACTAAAATTTAACTGTAAACAGATTAAAGATTTGAATGTCAAAAATATATTTTAATAAAAATTAAGAATATATAGCCAATATTAAATAAGCAAACTCCTGACCTTCTGTCTCCACCTCCTGAGTGCTAGGATGAGAGGTTTGTACTACCATGCCTGTTTTTTCTCTGGGGATTGAGCCCAGGGCTTCATGTGTACTGTGTAAACAGTATAGTAAATGAGGTACATCTCCAGCTAATTTTTGTGTTTTTGAGACAGGGCTCTTCTATATAGCCCAGGCTGGCCTTGAACTCCTAACAAATCTTGTGCCTCAGCCCCCCCAAGTTCTATGACTGTAAGTGTGCATCACCACGTCTGGCTCTTTTATTTTATTATTATTATTATTTTGTGAGACGTGATTTCCTTGCTATGTAGACCAAGGTGGCCTCAAACTCATAGATATCTACCTACCTCTGCCTTCCCAGTGCTGGGATTAGAGGCTCATTGCTTGATAGATAGCCTTGGGCTGCCAATGAATATTTCCTAGTACAGAGTCCTATGATGCACCCTATAAGTCAAGCAATCCATCTCAGATGCACTTGGTAGAGAATATGTAAGAAGAGCTAGCCCTCCCCACAAACAGTCCACTGAGAAATGGACTGTTGTAGAGAAATCACCAACATCACATCTTTCAGGTTGTGTTACTAAGTCTTCAGTGACTATAATCCATTCTTCTACAAACTAAAAGTGCTTCCCGATTGTTATAAGAAGAATAAAAAAGTGAAATTTCTAAGCTTTATTTTATACCACTAACCATCTCCTGATTGATGGGGAAATGTCTTTTTGTATGCTGTGAAAATATGTTGCTCTGATTGGTCGATAAATAAAGCTGTTTGGCCAATGGTGAGGCAGAATAGGGTTAGGCGGGACATTCTAACTAGAGAAGAGGAAGGAGAAAGGCAGAACAGAGAGGACACTGCCAGCTGCCGCCATGAGAAGAAAGATGTAAAGATACTGGTAAGCCATGAGCCACATGGTAAATTACAGATTTATAGAAATGGGTTAATTTAAGATGTAAGACCTAGCTAGCGAGAAGCCTGAGCCAGTAGGCCATACAGTTCATAATTAATATAAGCCTCTGTGTATTCATTTGGGTCTGAGTGGCTGCAGAACTGTGGGACCATGAGGATTCAGGAGCCAGGTAGGCAAGGGAAAACTTTCAGCTACACCTGCTAGAGTGTGACATGGTCTAGAGAGTGTTTTAACCTGCAGATTGCTACCTGTGCATTTCACTGACCTGTCAGTCACCCTTGCACCCTGATGCACTTTTTTTGAAACTTCTGCTTTATAAACAGCTTAATTCTCTGAATTCCTCCCCCCTATCACCCCCCACCCCACTCACACATTGTTCATTCTTTCCAGATCTTTCTTAGCTCTTCTTGCTGGTCTACTTTTTTCCAGGAACATATTTGAAATTGTCAAGATTATCCAACTCCATTCAGAGTCTTTGTTAGGATCACAATGAACTTGGGAACTGATCTGTAAGTAGTTGGTCGTCCTTAACATGTGTGCTTTCACCTGGGGCTTGGGGTTTATGAATATATGTTCACTCTTGTTATTTCCCTTAATAAAGGTTCCTGGTCTTCAAAAAAAAATTATAGACATAGAAGTAGTGATAGACAAATTAAACTACAGGAAAATTGAAACCATTTGTTCATAAAAAAATGTTTTGGAAGGACCAAGAAATAATATCTAGCTGCAATTTGGAAAATAAATAAGGAACGTTGGGTAACTATTACAGATTATATGCTGAATTCCAATAAATAAATAGAAGCAAAAGACACACAACTTACAAGAATAGAACATTGGTTCCAAAAGTAACTTTATAATGCCAATAAAAATATGAAGTTTTCACCTTCTCAGTAACTAGGCAAATTCATATCAAGACCACATTGAACTATATTTAATTTTGAAAACTTAAGAAGTTTGACAATAAAAATATTAGGGAAAAATAAATCAATGATGTTATTTATCTACTACTATTATACTACTTACATTTTAGCTACTGCTACAAGTTAGTACCATTACTTTAAAAAATAATTTGGTATTATCTTATAAATTTTATTATGTATATATCCTCCACCCAGATAAATTTCTGACCTATATTCTACCAATGGGACGTGTAAAAAATATGTATAATGATGTACACATCTTTTCACTAAAACAGTAAGACCTGGAAACGATTCAAATATACATCAAAAAGGGAATGGGTCAATTTTAATCAGTTAGCTAGTGAGACAGGGTCTGTTTTCAGACCTCCTGTGTAGTAACAGATGGTCTGGAGCTTCTGACCCTGCTGGCTCCACCTCCTCAGAGCTGGGATTAGCACTCCCTGTTTAGGTAGTCCTGAGACCCACCTAGGGCTTTGTGCATGCTGTGCAAGCATTCAGCTACCTGGGCCATTGCTCTCATCTCAATTTCAGTACATTGATAATGAAGTAGTTTTCAGATGTGACAATCAATGAACTACATCTATATGTACGTATACAGTACTAGAAGATCACATGAATTGTAATACTTATGTTTTAAAAATAAAGACTTAAAGCATATCAGTAAATATTTCACAGAATTCTTTTTATAAGGCATACAAATATGAATTTCATAATGAGTCTGCTCTTAGAGTTTTTCATCAGGAATCTTAGTAGATGACAAATATACAAGAAGTTTACAAATAGTAGCTCTTTGTGAGTTTTTATTAAAAAGAAGAAGAAGAAGTTTACTAGCAACTAATTCTTCAGAGGTTAGGTCCCTAATTAGTCATTACATAATTTTAAATGAATTAAGTTGAAAATGGATCCCTACATAGATCAATGATTATAATATGGTATAAACTGAGGTCTACAGTTAATTACCTTAGATTCTATAAAAGTATAAATGGGTCATATCATTAGTTAAAATGTGTCATAATTATTAAATAAACACATGTAAAGCATCTTATCCCATTCTGAGATATGTTAAAAATAAAACATATTAAAGTCACTTAAAATTCAACCAAGTGCTAAGAGGAAGAATGGAGTGCAGAGAAGAACTTGGGCTTAGACACTAGGCTTGCTGTGCTTTGATTTCTGACCCCTGGAACTCCTGCATAGCTTTGCACAACTTATCCCGTTTCTCTGTGAAATTAGGATGATAACTAACATGGAACTGTTGTGAGGCTCAACATGCTATAACAGACTCGATTAATGTTAATTGCCAATATTAGTGAAAGTGCCAATGTATTGAAGACACTGTTTCCTTGCTGATGGTTGTCAGCTCTCATCCTTCTTGCCATGTTCCATTTCGCCACCTGGAACCTGACTCTGCTTTCCTCCTCCAAAGTAAGCATGTCAGGGTTTCCCAGCTGACTGTGCATGGCAGCATGTTTAGGGTTTCCTTAATACAGTCTCTGTCTAGGGCTTCAGTTAAAGGAATATGGATAATCAAGAGATTATCTTTTCTTACAAGGCAACCCTTTCCAAACACTGAATTCTAGATGTGTGGGAAACAACTGGCCTTCTTCTCTTCTCCTTTCAGTCATCCAAGTCTGAACATAAGCATCTAATTGTAAACTAATTCAGATCATCATAGGTCTCTGTCAATACAACAATAAAAACAATGTTTGGAAAAACAAGTATAATTTTTAAAAGACACACGTGACAGGATCCAACTTAACCTGTCTGAGTCTCTGTCCTTCTCTGCAAGAACTTTCCAAAGGATCCTAACTCTTCTGCTCAGCTCCTCTTGAGCTCCAAACTTTGTAGTCTACATAGCAATAGGTTGTCTTTGGTGGGTGTAATTTCATGACATAATCATATGTCAATTGTACTTACAAATTAGCCATTGTCTTAAACAAAAGCTCTGGAAGGGTAATGGCAGATGAGAAGAGAGGTTGAGTTTCCTAAGATAGCCAACTGGAGAATATACCTCACTATTCTTCCACAAGATTTAGCTGTCCAAGTGTCCAGATTAAGCAATGTATTTTTCTATTCTTTTTCTAAACACACCCTGACATTCCTGAGGCAAATAAAATCTCATATTGTCAGCCAAGATGTGACTTTTCAAATAAGCTTAGGTATTCTATTAAAAAGTACCACAAAAGAAATAGAAAAGAGTGAAGGAAGCCACCCAAAGACATTTTTAAATGTGGGATTTCTTATTGTGAGGGTGAAGAAAAATTTCTGTATCTACTTTGCACACATCAACATGTGCTATGAAATATTATTGACGTACTTGACAAATTCCCAAGTATAGCATCAGCCTTGCTAAAATACCCACTGGCACAACATTGCACTTCCAAATTTAGTAGTACAGCTGACAGCATTTTTCTCCTTGGTCTCTCAAAAAATGACCAGCCAAAATTCCACTGCATATATTTCCAAAGGTTCTGATGCTTATTTCTCTCTTTTTAGAAAGTAATTTCCCTAAGTGTGAAATCCAAAAATTCAGATGTCACCTTTAACCTTTAGCAGAATGGAAAAGTGTTTGAGTAACATTCCATTACACATTAAAATAATGATGCTGTTTGGAAAAACTATTGTGAAATAAATTTTATCTTGAGGGACAGAGAATCAAATACAGCGATTTGTAATAACAACTCAGAAATAAAAATATTTTTATTAGTCTTATGTAATTAAACCACTATCCCTTACCTAATGCAAGGGTTTCATCTTCTCCTCTTGAACTTTTTTTTTAAAGCTAGACCACAAGAAAGTCGTTCAAGTTAGATTCAGCTTGAGTCTTCCAAGCCCTGTGGCCTCAGTATACCATGTCTTCAGCAATAGGAAATTACCTCCAAATCCCTTGAATTTGAATTTTCATTGATTTTTTTATATGTGTTATTTATTTTACGTGTGTGAGTGTTTTGCCCGAATGTGTATGTGCACACAAATGTGCTTGGTGTCCACAGATGTCAGAAGAGGGTGACAGATCCCCTCAAACTGGCATTTTAAACAGCTATAAGAAGGATCACTAAGACAAGTATTTGAACTACATAGTTTTCAAAGATACCTCTGAGAATGAAGTCGCCAGGAGGCAAATGACCTTAAAACTAAAGCACTTTTTTAAACTATCAGTGTGATGGAAATTAAAATGATGTTGCTTAACAACATAGCAACCTGAAGTTTTAAAGCAAATCTCACAATGGAAGAAAATGAGTAGGGGAATCCATTGACATTTGAATGTCAGCCTCCTGGTTCCTCCAACTGAATCACGTTTCCATTTCAGAATCCACAATGTCATGCTCGTTTTTAAATATAGTAACATAACGCTCTGCCAAGAAACAAGGGCAATGTGAAACCTAGAAAAATCCATAAATGCAAGTTTAGGGAAGAACTGAATTGCTTATAAATGTCAAACATGGTGTGGAGAGTAGTAATTAGAGAATAATCGCAAGAAAATCTACTGTTCTCCTCACAAAGTCCAAAATGTACCCCAAAGCTAATGTGGTCAGAACACTGAAGTTTTATAGTGATGAAAACAGAACCCCTGTTTATGACCAAGTCCCACTGTATGCTCTGTGGTTGGTTCTGGTTTTGATCCAAGTGTGGTCCACATGCTCCTGAGATATAACGAAACCACAACCAAAGATATGACATATGATTACCTCTTGTGGGTAGACTGGTTCTCTTCCCACAGTATAGCCACCTAGGGGCACCTGGGAATCAACATCATAAGAGTACTGCCCATGTCTAAGTCTAAGGTTTAGCTCTTTGAGGGCTTAAGTTATAACCTTATAGAAAATATCCTGAATTACCCCTCCAAGCTAGACGAATACAAAATATTTAACACAGAATTCTGACAAGTTTCCAGCTCCTTGTTCAATGTTTATTTTAGCATCATAGCTATCATAATGAATAATATTGACTTCCTACATTGAGTAAGCCTTATGTGTCATTTGTAACTAAATGTTACTAATCAATATTTACCATTTGCTATACACAGAATTTATCTCTCCCCTCACATCCTTATTTTAATGCTCCAACTACCAATGCCTCTGTATAAGGGCTTTAAAGAAGATGATTTAAAAATGTAGATTCTACCATCCCTCCACTTAATATTTTTTTTTAAAGTTGGGTTGTGAGACGTTAGGTTTCCATGTGGCTTTCTGCCATGATCCTTTAAACTAGTCTTCCCCTTTACCTTCTGCTTTCCCCCATACTCCCATACCTGTCTCTGATTAAGCCTTTCCATCCCCAGTAATCTACTTCAGTACTCTCATTTTACCAAATAATTTTCTATCACCCCTCCATTAATGTGCTCCAAAGGTCCCTTTCTAAGTTTCTGTATTCCATCTGTGCTCCAAATCAGAGGCACAAAACAAAAGGTTTTTAATCTGGAGTCCATATACGAGGGAGAACATATAGCTTTGGTCTCTCTGGACCTGAGCTACTTTACTATAACTTTTCCAGTCCTATCCATTTACCTGTGAATTTCATGAACTCATTTTTCCCTAGAGTTGAGGAACAGACCATTGCAGATGTGACCACATTTTTCTTATCCATTCACCTGCTGATGGACATCTGGGTTGAGTCTATTTCCTAGCTTTCCTAAATAGAGCAGCAATGAATATGGATGTGTAAGTGACCCCTTAGTAGGATGGAAAATCCAGTGGGTATATGCCCTAGAGCAGTAGAGCTGGGTCCTGTGGCAGGGCTATTTCTAGTTTTGTTTTATTTTTTATTTGTTTGTTTGCTTGCTTGCTTTTCAATCAGCTTGCTTTCCAAAGTGGCTACAGTACTTACCACTCAAACCAACAGTGCGTTCATCCTCTTTTTTTTAAAAAGTCACAGTCACACCAACATTTATGGTTAAGTATTTGGATTCCTGATGGTGGCCATTCTGATTGGTTAGAGGTGGGATATTTTTAATTGGCATTTCTTGTTTAAAAAAAAAAACATGTGAGAAGAGAGATTGGGGGGAATACTGGGAGTTAAAATATTAAGCAGTAAAGGGTACAGGAAGATGGAGGGAACAAAAGGGTAACAAAAGTGGGTAGGTGGGCTAGCTTGAATGAGAATGGTCCCCATAAAGTCATGTGTTTGAATGCCTGATCACCAGTTAACGGAACTGTTTGGGAAGGATTAGGAGGTGTGACCTTACTGGAGGAGGTATGTCACTAGTGATGGACTTTGAGTTTTCAAAACCCCACTCCAGTTCCTCTCTCTCTCTCTCTCTCTCTCTCTCTCTCTCTCTCTCTCTCTCTCTCTCTCTCTCTCTCTCTCTGCTTGCTGTCTGTGGATCAGGATGCAAAACTCTCACCTACTCTTCCAGTGGAAAGCCTTTCTGCTTCCTGCCATGGTAATCATGAACTAAGCCTCTAAAACTGTAGCAAGCCCCCAACTAAACGTCTTCTTTGATAAGAGTTGCCTTGGTCATGGTGTCTCTTCATAGCAATAGAACAGTGACTGAGACAGAAGTTGGTGCCAGGATCTAGGATATTGCTGTGATCGGCCTGACCATGCTCTTTGGATCTTTGGACTAGATAAATGGTCAAATGCTTTCAGCAGTACTTAATGGGCCATCCTAGTAGAAGCATGGAAGACAGTGGAGCTGAATGTAATGTAGACTGTGCGAGCCCAGATCAAGTAGTTTTGGAGGTAAAAAATATTATCAGCTTAGAGACCATTCTGGTGTTGTTTTGGCAAAGAGTGTGGGTGTTGTTTGCCCCTTGTTCTAAAAATCTGATGAGATAAATTGAAGAGTTTTGGATTAATGGTGTTGACAGAGGAGATTTCAAGACACCCTAGTACTGATGGTGTCACATGGTTATTAGTGATCAGTTTTATGTGGGTCTACAATGGAAAAGAGCATGTGAGACAAAGAAAAATACAATAGGTACAATTTGAGGAGGGAAAGAGCACCAGGAAATTTAATGCTGGAGCCAAGACCTGGTACTCAAAGACATCAAAAGTTTAAAGAAAAGCTTGATTCAAAATGGAATAAAGGGAATAGTACCCTCAGAGCAAGACACCACCCACCTAAGATTCCAAATTGTGAAAAGGAATTTAAAAAAAGATTAAGCAGCAAAAGAATCCATTGTCAACTGAGAGCTTTTGCAAATATAATTCAAAGGTGGGGTCCTGACCCCCTCTTTTCAGCCCCAGCAAGCAGAAAAAAGAACTTGACAGCTTCAACAACAGTGGATCTAAATTTAGAGTCAAATGGGATGTTGGAAAGGGGTTATGGAATCTTCCTCTATGGTTAAGGAAAGCCACTGAGGCAAGGTATGTGTCAGAGGAGTCCTTACATGGAGACCCAGAGAGGCTATTGTGTGAAGCTGTGCAAGTGAAGACTGAATTGTATTACGTACTCCCACGATGCTGGAGATGCCAGAGCCATGGGATAACTGCCCCAAAGAGTGGCTAACAGTGTGTGGGACTAGCCCAAGAGAGAGATGTGTGTTGCTGTCAGCAAAATTGGAAAGGAAGAGTCTTTTGAGCATGTGAACATTGGACATAAGATCTGAAGAATTTGGAATTTGCCCTTCTGGGTTTTAGTCTTGCTTTGCTCCAGTATTTCCTGTGACACTGTATGTTGGAAACATGTAATCTGTTTTTTTTATTTTTACTTTACAGTGGGTTACAGCTAAGAGATTGCCTTGAATCTTAGAAGAGACTTTGAACTATTAGACTTTTAAGCACCCTTAAGAGTGTGAACGACTGTGGGGACTTTTGAAGGTTTAATTAAATGTACTTTGCTTTATAATATGGCTACAAGCCTATGAGTACCAGGGAGTAGAATGTACTCATAGGCTCATATGTTTGAATGCTTAGTACCTAGTTAATGGAACTGTTTGGGAAGGATTAGAAGATGTGGCCTTTTGGGAGGAAGTATGTCATTGGCAGTGGACTTTGAGGTTTCAAAACCCCACTCCAGGCCCAGTTTCTCTCTCTCTCTCTCTCTCTCTCTCTCTCTCTCTCTCTCTCTCTCT
>CABHPQ010141455.1:0-39607 GCA_902168405.1 Peromyscus aztecus
CGGCATGGGGTGGGTTTTGAGCTCTGTCTTAAAGATGAGCTGAAGAGTAGACAGTAGAGTAATTAAAAAAGGATTTATCTGTGCATCATCGATTATTAATATCCAGCATTTAAAAACTATGACAGAAGCTTTCAGACTTTAAAAGATCCACTTCCCTCCATAAAGAACACCAGCTTGACAAACTGATTTGGTACTATAACCCAATACAGTTACAGTTTTAAACCAAAGCTCTTTTGTTGAAGTCTCTATCAAGATATTAGTAGAGATATGAGCCTAGTTTTTTTTTTTTTTTTCAATTAGAAGTTAGAACTGAGAGGAGGAGCCCTGGAGCCAACACAGGGACATGGGTGCCTTTAAAAAGATCAGTAAGACAGCTCTCAGCCCCTGAGGCCCTAGATTGAAACCAATTTCCTTGTGACACTTCAGCTGAATCCCCAAGAATGAAAGGGAAGAGTTATAGTCGCCAGATGAATGCCCGGAGATGTGAATTCCTGGCCCCTCTTAGGGTGTTCATTAGTAGATGTGCAGCTGTAATGATAGAGGCGGACTTACTCGTGGTCACATTCAGGATGAATGGAAGATTAGCCTCGAGTTATGTGTTAACTCAGCATTTCACTCACAAGTTACTTTAATTACATGCCTGGGTCTATTCCATAACACCAAACATCTGGTGGAAACTGAAGAAAATGCCTTCTATCCAGATGTTCAGCTTATGGCCGAGGAGGCAGAACACCTGTGTACTAAGATAGCATTTTACCAGATGTTCGATAGTCTATGTCTGGAGACTAGCTCCAGCTCTGGGTCCAGGCTCCCACAAGGTGTCCGGTCCACCACGGGGGTCCTCATAAAGACTCTTTATGTTTACCAAGGTGAGGACAGACGGACTTTTATAACTCCTGGGCTGTGGGGTACACATGGGGCTGCTGTCCTCCTGTACTGTTTGTACAAATAAACCTGAACCAGGGAAAAAGTATGTAACTGAATGTGCTTTTTGTAACAACTGTAAGTTCAATGGTTTTGATATCTCAATACACTTTTATCAGCAGAATAAGTTTAACTATGTTATATGCCTCACTAAAACATGAATATATGTGTATATTTATACCTTAATATGACATATGGATGTATGCACATATGTATATCAATGCATGTATGTATACACGTATGCGTTCGTACATACATTCAGAGATAGATGCTGTGTGTATATATACAGGGAAGGAGAGATTGATTACAGGTCCTGACTCGTGTGCTTAAAAAGTCTCATCACCTCTCATGGACAACTGGAGACCCTGGGAATCAAACACCAGACCCAAGCTGGTGGTGGCGATAAACCCAAGTGTGAAAACCTAACCGGATGATGGTGTGAGCACAGACCTTGGTCGGAAAGCCCGCAGACCAGGAATGCTGTGTCCTAAGTTGGAGAAGTTGAATTTCCCGTTTTCCTTTATGTTTGATTCAGACCTTCCCTCAACAGATAGGATGACTTTCTCACATCACTAAGGTGATCTTCTACCAACTCAAGAGCTAGTCCTTGAGCAAAGGTCAAAAATAAGAATGAAGATTGGTGTATATGTATGAAAATATAACGAAACCCATCACGCTATGTACAACCTACTTTTTTTTTAAAAAAAGCCAACACTCAACAAGCATTAATCTCCCCGAAACATTGTCAGAGACACCCAAAAATAATGTACTTCAAGCAGTCTGGGCACATTTACCTCTGTGAAGTTGACGTATAATCCTGACTATTGTATGTGTGCGTGTACACACATGTGAATACATGGAGTCATTAACAAAACTTAATGCCCGTGCATTATTATTAATATCTGACTTTTTTGTAGAATGACCTATTTTTCTGGGACTGGTGAGAAATTTGAGCCAAGACAGGTGCTTTCAGCTTTACTACCAAAGGAAGAAGAAAACTGTGTAGAAGGAATATTGGTTGAGTGTAAAGTAGGCATCCCTCACCGGTGCTGGATGCTTACACTTCATCCTCCCACTGATCAGTTCCTTGGGGGCTAAAAGTCTTAATTCCCAGTTGGGTAGGTGTCTTACTTAGTCAGGGTTTCTATTGCGAAGAGACACCATGGCTACAGCAACTCTTATAAAGGAAAACATTTAATTGGGTGGCTTACAGTTTGGAGGCTCAGTCCATTATCATCATGGTGGGACATGGCAGTGTGCAGGCAGACATAGTGGCGGAGAGGTAGCTGAGAGTTCTACATCTTGTACGGGCAACAGGAAGTGAGCTGAGACACTGGGCGGTATCTTGAGCGTAGGAGACCTCAAAGCCTGTCTCCACAGTGACACACTTGCTCCAACAAGGCCGCACCTACTTCAAGACGGCCACACCTCCTAAATGTGCCACTCCCTATGAGTTTATGGAGGCTGGTTGCATTCAAACTACCATAGTATATTATCCCTGCTTTCCAGTCTCTGAGAACAAGTTCCTAACTGGAGTCTCTGCTGTGGCTGTTGTTTTCCAACAGTTGGTTCTGTCCAGATGCACCATATGTTGTTCCACATGTGGTCCAACCCAGGCCCCCCCCAACACACATCTCTCTATAGTTTTCCCTTCCGCTCTTTTCCTTACCCCTTATAGCACACTACAGTGTTCAGGCAAAATCCAGCTGACTACTGGTTTTTGTATAGCCCTTGAGCCAAGAATGATTTTCACATTTTTAAAATGGTTCAGTGGGGGGTGGGGGGGTGGGGGAATCAAATGAACAATATTTTGCAACACACGAAGATTACGTGTAATTCAAATGTCAGTATCCATAACCAAAGTCGTAGTGCACAACAGGCATGCCTGTTTGTTTATGTGTTGTCCAGGGTTGCTTTTGTGCTCAAGCAACAGGGCTGAGCAGTCGCAGCCCAGACTGGATGGCCCCCAGGACTTAAAGCACTCACCAGTTGCTCCTTTGCAGAAGAAGTTTGCTACCCCTTGTTTTAGCCACACTGTCCTCCTTTCTGTGCCTACAATTCAGCCTGTACAGTCCCTCTTCCTAGAACTCTGTTTCCAGGTCCTTCTCTTTCTAGAATGCTCTTCTCTAGCATTTTGCATAGTGTTTATTTTCATAGGGTCTCACTGAACTTGCACAAAACCAGCAGAAAGCCACTGGTGATCAGAATGCATGCCTTGCCACCCAACAACGCACTTCTGAACCCTGGGTGGAGAGGTTTGGTTTGAGGTTCTTTTGTTTGTCTCTGGCAGTAGCAAGGCTATGAGATGCTTTCAGGAGAACATGGTTGGTGCAATTCCATTACCATGGCGACACCTTCTGCAGCGAGTGTGAATGGCTGTCCCCTCTCCTGATGAACACACACTGGAAGCTGAAGGAAGGTGCTGCATATTCCAAGACCCAGATTCAGGAAGCCAAGGGAAATGTTACTGAACCTCTCAGACGCCATTTCAGCCATACCTCCAGCGCATGCCGCCAGCAAGGAAGGAAACACAGCCTGGAGTTGTTTCTTGTTGTTGTTGGGTCCCTAACGAGACTGTGAGCACAGGCCCTCCGATAGTACAGCAGACTCATCTACAGAAGGAGGAAACAGGAAACGCTTAGAGCTGAAGTTAGATCTTTGAGTTTGTGGGGTCATCAGTTTGCATGGATCTGAGATTTCCTCTCTCCACATAGTCACTGGACCACACTGGTGGACCACACCAGTCACTGGCCCACGGAACCTGTTTCCTCACCTGCAAAATGTGAACTCGCCTAATCCCAGAGATTAGGTAGGATCCGATGAGAAAAACGTCTGTAAAACTTCTTTTTAAACCAAGTACTAAAAGAATAGATAACATTTAATTGGTACCTAAAACCATAAAACAGCAATACAAAATTCTACATAAGGAATAGCCTGTAATACGCATACCCCTACACACACACACACACACACACACACACACACACACACACACACACGTATTATCAAAGATCTTAATGAAATTCAACCAAGTTTGCACATCCTTACATGCACACTTAGTTCTTTAAAATAGAGGCAGAAAAGATCAGGGACACTTCTAGATCACGAACGTGTTCCGTGAGATGCAGAGTGCTGCCTGTCTTAGGCGGAGATGAGAGAGAGAAATGCCGAATGGGGCAAACTGCAGAGGTCAAAGGTCAAGGCCAAGCCAGAGCGGAAAGCCCTGTATGACTGCTGTAACTTAGAAAGCACGTTATCTCCCAAAGCGGTCAGGTGGCGGCGGGGCTCTCTGTAGGAACTGCTCAAATGTTTCTGAGATGGCAAATGCCAGGGGGAGCATTCTGACAGGGGCTATTGAGGGGACGTTTGAACTGGGACTTCAAAGAAAACAGTCCAACCAGAGTGACAGCCAGGCTGGGCCTGGGAGTGCTTTTAGCATCTGTCAAGGGTGGTGTCAGGGCCTCATGGTGCCACGGGCTTGGAGTGAGGACGTGCGGGGAGTCCATAGCGGTGCCCTAACACACTAACTGTATCATCTTGCTCTCTGAGAGGCAGTTTTCTCCTCTTTAAAATAAGCACATGCATATGAATATATACATACTGCATATTTTCTTTTGAGACAGGGTCTCGTGAAGTCTAGGGTGGCCTCAAACTCACTACACAGCTGAGGATGACCTTGAACTCCTGATCTTTCTACCGTTACATTCGGTTTACATGGTGCTGGGGACTAACCCAGGGCTCTACACACGCTAGACAAGCAAGCGTTCTACCAGTTGAGCTACATCTCCAGCCCCAGAATAGTATATTCTCCCCCCCTCCCCCCACAGGGAGTAAAGTTAATGTCTAGAAAGCACCAGCCCACATATCCTGATTGAGAGGATCTGTAGGTACTGCTCTGGTTGACGGCTCAGTCACTGTGGAGACGTACACTTCATTACCACCAAGCCAGCTTCCTCAGACTGCTAAACCTCAACAGAGATGCCTAGCTTCCATCAGGAGCTGACAGATTCTCTCCAGGCGGCTGGAGGTGACCCATGAGAAGAGCATGGCAGGAATAGAGAGGTCCACCTGCTGGCTGGGGTAGCCAGGCAACACACAGAAGCTCTAGTTGGCTGAAGAGTGAGTCTGGAGTCTGAGTCAGAGGACTGATACGAGCCAATGCCAAGGGAAGAATTCGCAAGGGGGGGACCAGAGCCTGCAGAGAACGCGACCACTTAAGCAAGAAGGAAAGTCGAACTTCGAGCTACAATGGCCGGTTTGAACATCAGGTGGGATGGGCAGAAGTAGGAAGCGGGAAGTAGACCAAATGGGCAGGAGAGGCCTGCGTAGTCATGTCTGTTGTGGGATGGTTGGTGCTAGGGTGTGGCAGCGGAATCCGCCGAGGAGTTGAGGGTCTGAAGCCAGCGTCCCTTATCACTCATCCCCAGCCACTAGCTCCTGCCCACGCCTCCCCGCGTGTGTCCCTGCCCATTGCAGTGGCAACCACAAGCCTGCTTCCCTCTCTCGTGTACAGAGGACAAGAGAAGGGTGACACAGTAGAAGTTAGGCCGGGTGAGAGGCTGACATCTCGAAGTAAGTAAGAAACCCCAGAGGTCTAGCAATCTAGAAGGTTCCCTTGAAACAGATGGAAGGGTCAAGTCTACCTGGCGAGTGCCAACTGTCTTATCTATCCACTCACAAACCTCATCTCCTCAAAGTTGAAGCTTGAAGGTAGCAAAGTCAACATGGCTTCTGATAAGACAAAGACCCTGGTTCTCCTTCACCCCTTCAGGATCCACTTGGTGTTTGATCCCTCCCATTTAGTGTCCAGTCTTCCCTGCCTGGCTGTCTGCCAGAAAGCATGGCCCCTCAATGGCTCAATATGATGAATCGGTGTGTTAAAAAAGGTCGATTATTGATCAATAACATATAAAATGGGAAGGAGAATGAAAGAAAGTAATGAATGTTCCTCACATTGTGTAATATTTCAGGGTGATTTTTTTTTTTTTTTAGTTCCTGAGAATAAAAGAGCATCCAGAGTCCTCAAGCTCAATTGTCCTGCAGAAAATATTAGAGTCTCAATTTTGCCTCTTATCCCTAAATTTGTGTGTTGAATCCACCACCCGAGCACTTCAGAATGTGGCTATATTGAGAGACAAGGAGGTCATTATGATAATATGAGGTCATGAGGGTGAGCCCTAATCTAATCCAACCTGTGTCCTTATAAAGCATGAGATTAAGACACAGAGATAGACCCAAGACAGGTGCACACACAGATAAAGTCCGTGTGAACCCTCAGTTAAAGAGTGGCCATTTGCAAGCTGAGAAAAAAAGGAAACTATCCAGGCTCTCAATTGCAAACCCGTAGCCTCCAAAACAGCAAGACAACCAATCTCTGCTGTTTAAGGCCCCCAGTCTAAGATATTTCATCACGGTAGCCCTACTGAGGCAACACAGAAAACACACCCACATCCTAAAGATCCATTGGGAGGTGTGGGATACTGTTAACACTTACTTCAATACTATTTTATTGAAAACTTACTCTAGGGCCAATGAGATGGATCGGTGTGTAAAGGCACTTGCTGGGCCAGTCAGGTGACCTGAATCCAGTCCCTTGTAAAAGGAAAGAATGGATGACAAAAAAAGTTCTCCCACACACACCACACACACACACACACACCCCACACAAACACACACTATTCACACACACACACCACACACACATACACCACACACACACTATACACACACACACACACACACACGAGCATGTGCTATAGAAATTAAGCTTTTAAAAAGAAATTTATTAGTCGGGTGGTGGTGGTGCACACCTTTAATCCCAGCAGAGGCAGGTGGATCTCTGTGAGTTCGAGGCCAGCCTGCTCTACAGAACGAGTTCCAGGACAGGCTCCAAAACTACACAGAGAAACCTTGTCTCAAAAAAAACCAAAAAGAAAAAGAAATTTATTGTAAAGCCTTTATCCTAGACATTTAAACACTTGCTGACTTTTATTTATTTGTTACCTAGGATTGCTGATTTGTGAACTAAATTTCCCCGCTTGGAACGAGCTGTTTGCATTTGCTATGGTTTGAATGGGGTTACCTCCCACCCCCAGCCCCACCCCAGCCTCCAAAGCTTGGTGCTAGGAGGAGATGGTGGGCTATTTAGGAGGTGAGGCCTGGTGGCATCGCCGAGGTGCTTCCCTGGGAAGGAATAAATGCTGGCACCCGAGAGTGAGTGTGCTTCTGTGAGGAGGTCATCCCGAGCCGGCTCCTTTGATTGACACAGGCCGCACCGGGCCTGCACCTCCTCCGGCTCACACCAGAAAGCGGCTAGTGATACTGAAGGGAAACACAAGCTGGTGAATTGGAGAGGGCATCAAAACGGCCAGGAAGAACCAGAGGGGCTGGGCCTCGGAGTGCTTTTAGCACCTGTCAAGGCTGGTGTCAGGGCCTCATGATGCCACGGGCTTGGAGTTAGGACGTGTGAGTCCATAGCGGTGCCCTAACACTCTAACTGTATCATCTTGCTCTCTGAGAGGCAGTTTTCTCCTCTATAAAGTAAGTACATATACATATGAATATATACGTATTGTACATTTTCTTTTGAGACAGGGTCTCGTGTAGTCCAGGCTGGCCTCAAACTCACTACACAGCTAAGGATGACCTTGAACTCCTGGTCCTTCTACCATTACTCCTAGTTTACACAGCACTGGGGACCTACATGCTAGACAAGCTTTTCCCTGTGATAGTACTGGGCACGGACATAGGCGCTGAGATCCAGAATCATTATTATGGTGTAGACATAGGAGTTGAGATTCAGAATCATTATGATGGCACAGATAGAAGAGGTCCCAGGAAAAACTCTTTGTGGTCAAAGGAGTGAGGAAAAAAGTTCCTGTGGGGTACAAAAAGTGAGGGGAATCCTCCTGCTTCTGCTCTATCCTGACCTGTCTTGTGCCACACAGTAAGGTGACCTGGGCTCCTGAGAAGGAGAGGAATACATTTTGTATGTGGATCCCAAGGGCATGAGCCTTATGTCAACCCAGGAACTGGCATATATTTGTAGCCTCAAGTAACCAACAAAAACTGCCTGGTGACTCATTTGTGTGGCAGCCAAAGGGTTTTCATGGATCGTGTTTTGACAAACCATTTAACATGTCTGATATTTTCATCCTGAAGCACATGGAGTGGACTAGATATACCCAAACTACACTTTAGCATAACCCCTCATAAATCTTACCTCTTTTTAATGTATTTTCTGTTGCTTCTACTTTGTATATGTGTATAGTTTCACATGTGTGTTCTGCATATGTGAGGGTGAGTGTGCATGCCTATGTATGTGTATTCATGCAGAGGCCAGAGGCTGACACCGAGTGTCTTCCTTGATCACTCCCCATTTTATTTCCTAAGGCAGGGAGGGCATCTCTCTGAATCCCAAGTTCATCCATTGCACTAATCCACCTAACCAACTGGCCCTGGACTCCTCTGTCTCCACCTCCCAGGAGTGGGGATTACAGGTGGGCCATGACACCCACCCGGCTTTTCTGTGAGTGCTGGGACACTCACACCTGCCTGACAAGCACTGTATCCACTGAGTCATCTCCCAGCCCGACTTCCACAGTTTTTACCTTTCTTCGCACTTCAACAGCTGCTCCTAGTGTGGCACTCATACATGGGGATCGGCTAGGTGGCTGCCTCCGTTATTTTTGAAAAGCTAGAAAAGTTGAACCCTTTTAGCGCAGAGCTCTGCTGCCAGACAGTTCTCAGCCAGGTGACCCTGGGAGACTCTGCTTTCCTCTTTTGAAAAATGGTGACAGTCACTTTTCTCACCTACTTTCTTCTCAAGGGTCACACGACACAGATGAGGACATTGTGCTTGGCTTGCTGAGCTACACATATATCTGGGAAATAAGCGGATCATCAGTGGCCAAAATAAGTCTTGACTTTCATTCATTTAAAAGCTGCTTTCTTCCTTTCTTGCATCTAATTAAGTCAAGAGAAACATCAGGCGCAAGATTCTTAGGGGTCTAGCTTTTGTCTCACTGGGCAAGAAAAATGTGCCCTGGTGTGCCTTGCGAGTATTAGTGAGTTTGTGGTTTCCTATGCTGGAAGATGAAAGTTCTACCTGGAATTGTTACAGCTGATATCCTTTTAGTCATTTTGATGCTAATATAAAAGAGGTTCAGCGGGAATGAATGTTCTAAATATATAGTATTTTTATTTAATGAGCATCTTCGTTAATAGTTACAGCTCATCATGTGGCAGGCATTTGCAAAAGCAAGAGTAGGTGGATGGCATGCAAACCTGGCAGTTGCTTGGAGAAGAAAATTCAGAGACCCAGCTAAGTAAATGGAATTAGAGATTTCACATGCAATTGGTTGTAGAATCAATCCCTTGCCCTGCAGCAGGAGGCCTTTATCTCGAGGTGTAGTATTTCAGAGGCTCAGGTCCTGGGAGCCTTTCTCCTGACTACAGATGCCTCCTCTGCTGCCATAAGGTGCAGGGCCTTCGTTTTCCTCACAAAATGTGTTCCAGTTTCTGGAACAGGCTGCAGCTGTTTGACCGTTGCATACAAGAAGTTTGAAAGATTGTTCATTGTCCCCTGGAGCAGCTTTTGAACAAAGGCAGCCGATTTTCCACTTCCTAGGGTCAGTGGAAGGGCCGGCTATCAGTGGAGTTTTAGACATTTCTTCACTTAAGCTCCAGCCCCGCGGAGTCGTGGTAAGGAAGAGAGGGAGGGGCGGAGACAGCGGAGTGTGCTCAGATGGTAAAGCTCTGCCCAGGGCATCCTGCAGCCCTCCCTGTAGGAAACACCTGTAAGCAGGAAGGTGGCCTGGCTCTGGATCCTCCTGTGCTGGCATTGGACACTGAGCACCTACAAGGTGATATCTCATTCACAAGTGGCAAACATAATCAGAGGCAAAGGGTGTCAGATGAAGTTAATATGGTTTTAAAAAAAAAAAAAAGTGTGCGTGGAGGGGTGGGGGTGGAGGTGTTGGAGAGGTGATATCTGTGCATCTCAGCTTTAAAGAGAATTTTTATTTTAAAACCAAACCCCATCACTACGAGTTCAGGCAGTTTTCTTACAACCCCAGAACTCCATGTCTTCAAGGTGGCAGAACGGTTCCCCTCCAGGGATGGGAGGAAGGGTCTCGGTGTGCTCGCCCCGGCAAGCCACCCAGCAAGCCCGGCTTGCCTTCAGTCCCGTGTCCTAGCCTACCCATGCACTTCAGGCACAGTTTTTCATTCGCTTGGGGTTTTTCACTAGGCAGTTGCTTTTTCTTCTTTTCAGATTATTTGGAACTAACCACATCACTGTTAAGACACATTCCAAATATCAGTAACGTAAATGTCAAACAATGGTATTTAATTACGCTCCAGGGGAATATTTGGGTAGGTAGGCAATGGTTATGGATTCTCCACAAACACAAAAGGACATATTGCTATGACTGTCGTTGTCTCCTGGGAAGCATCCAAGCCCCCACTCCCCTGCGTTGCATTTACTTCCGTGAGAGACAGACTAGGAACAAAACATCAAAGTCTTGTTTATACCATTTAGCTGTCACACACATACATTTAAATTTTCTGCTCCCAGATGACACCTATTGATGCTCAGAAAAAAAAAAAATGTTTATTCCACAGAACCGAGATGTCTTGGATAGAGGTGACCTTTCAGACCCATGAGAGAAGGTGATACAAGAGGGCTGCCGTAGCTGACCTCTCTCCTTGTCCCAAATCTAAGCTCCTTACTGAAGGACCCTGGGGTTCTGATACTGTAATCTCCACAGGTAATCAATCATCAATCAATCAATCAATCAATCCATCGGGAGCCTGATACAGCTGTGCCAGGTTTTCCAAGGCACATGCTAGATTGCATTTCCGTCTTTTGTGCTGAGCAATGTAGGGACACTCTGGTGTTGGGAATCTGCAGAGGCTCTCAGAGATGGATACTAGTCTGGTCCCGATGTTTGAACTCAAGGCTGGAGCTCAGAAGAAACTATAGCAAATCTTCATTTCATCACACTCTCCCAAGAAGAGCTAAGGGGCCTTCGGCCAAGAAGGACGTGACAATTCTAGATCCTTGCAAGGAAAACAGAAAGGGGTGGGTGGAGAGTGGGGAGGGAGCATTTCCTCTTAACCTGTTAACCTCCCCAAGATCTTGGGTCACATAATCCTTCAGGGGACCCTGACTCCAGAAATCTCTCTGGGTAGCTCCTGCCTAAAGATGTCCTTGATGTTCTGAGTAGTTGACCCAACCTGCAGTTGCTGACCTTTCTTCACCCTCTTCTGTAACATTTCTGAGCTTCTTTTAGCTAGTGATCTCGTCCCACGAAATCACTACTGAAACCTGAGTGTGCATACTCCTTGTCAACTGAAAGAAAGAAACCCTCCCTCGCTCATGTGATGGCATGTAATGGTAGGGTGCACAAACGCACATGTAAATGTTTTGTCTGATTGAGAAAAACGGCAAAGCACTAAGAATGTCTTAGTTTTGAAAATGCAGCCATCATCAATCCATCTATTTAAGTCTCCCCCCAAAAAGGTAAGATTTCGTGTATTCCAGACTCTGTTGCTGGGCAGGTCACTCCTCTGAGCTCAACCTCATGACCAGGCTTCAAAGTTTACCCACGAGAGGGACCAATATACCCTGGTACAGTTTCCAAACATGAAATTTCCTATTCAGGACTCCCCAACTCCTTCCTGTCCTATCCTATTCAGAGGAGTGAGGACAGATTCACTTGCTAAAATTGCAAAGCCCGGGGCCTGCAGCCGGCCAGGTTGAGCTGTTTCTGGAGCGCACAGCAGCTGTGACTCATCCCTCCTACAGTCCGTTAACTTCCCACTCCTCTCACCAAAGCAGCTACCCGTCTCACTCTGACTCTTCCAAACCCACTTATTTTCAAATTTGCTCAGTAAACATAACATTCAACCCCTACCTGCTTTCATACACAGGATGCCCAGAGAAGACACTGTAAGAACCAAGGGTTTGCAGAATGATCAAAGACGGAGCCAGGGTTGCTTCCCTGGACTTTGGGGGATGAGAAATAACTGCTAATAAGAAACAACAGCAAGGTTTGGGACATGTGCCATCCTGCCCAGCTGAGTTAAGGGGATGCAATCATCCTAACCAGTTTGTAGGAAGTTGCTCCACAATCGCAAACACACAGCTCTGTGAGTAGGAACCGAACTAAGAGTCTGGTGCCCTGGCTGAGCTGAGTGGGTAACAATGGACTAAACTGGCTTCCTGCCACACAACAAGACATATTTTCCCTATGCCACCTTCCGGCCCTGTTGCCCAAGTCACAACAGGAAATGGAAAACTCCAATTTTCAGAGAAGTTGCAGGTCTTTCCTGGAGGGTTCCAACTGCCAATAAGCAAAAGAAAAAGTGTAATGTGTGAGTAAGGGAAGGCTGCAGCTCCGTTCAAGAAAACGTTCTGGAAGACAACAAAAGAGGAAACCCAGGTCTGATGAAAAGTGACTGAACCAAGGGGTCCTCAAAGCCAGTTCCAGCAGACACCTATTTAAAGGGAGTATCAAGACATGTAACCATTTCCCAATTCATGTCTCAAATCCATCTCTACCCCGCTAGAGTCCCTGCATCCAGGGACTCCAAGAGCCCCCCCCCCCCCCCCCCACACCTTTGGAAAGAGAAAGTGTTCGATAGATTTTTCTCAATATTATTAGTATCATTTATTAGTTGCTTCAGTATAAGTATTATTTATGCACGTGTGTACCTAAGTATGTGCAGGTAGCTATTCCTGTGAGCATGTGTGTGGAACTCAGGGGAGGACATGCAGTGTCCTTCTCTGTCACTCAATGGTTTATTCTCTTGAGACAGAGTCTCTCACTGAATCTGGATCTTGCTGACTTTTGACTAGGGTGACAGCCAGCATACCCCAGTGATCCTCTCTCCAAACTCCCCAAAACACTGGGGTTACAGGTGCACACAGCCATGCCTATCTTTTTATGTGGGTACTGGTCTCTACGCTTGTGCAACAAGAACTCTTACACACTACACCACTTCCTCAACTCCTGATCAACATTAGGAACAAATAAAACAAATAGTTTGTTGAACGCCTACCGTTCTTCAGGCATAAAACACAGAGCATTGAAACAAAGGAATTGGCTTGAGGACCCCTCTCAGATCCCCAAATCCAAGGATGCCCAAACTCCTCATATGAAATGCCATATTGTTTGCGTATGACACACACACTTTCTTCGCTACACTTTCATCATGTCTTGATTACTTTCAACGCAAGCTACAACCTAAGGCTGGGGATGTAGCTCAGTGGTAGAGCACTTGAGCTCACAGGAGGAAACTATGTAGGGAATAATGACATGCTCAGTACAGATGCAGCCATCACAGGCCTAACTGCACACTACACAGCAGCAACAACACAGCATATCTTTCGTCAGAACATTTTTCCAACCCCCAGATGGTAGGGTTTGAAGACGTGGGGCCTGTGGATATGAAGGCATGGCCCATCTATTTGGCTTGGATATCAACCCAATAAAATTAACCCCCAAATTATTAGTGGAACCTCAGAAACATGTATTTAACTTGAGCCCAAATTAAAAACATAATTTACCTTCCAAGTTGTAGATTTTATTTTTCATTCCTTTGCTTAAAACTTAGATCAGTCTGAGCAATAGCCTTTTGCTGGAAACAATTCTTGACGCCCACGTGCATCCCACTAGAAGCAGGTCTTGAATCTCAGCAGGCTTGGGCCTGAACTCAAGGTCTTCCCCTCAAATCTGCATGTCCCCTGGTGGGTCTCTAACCCCAGGACCTTCGAATCAGCTTTGCCTCCTTCTACTCCCTTATTCCACCACCCAACAAGCATGACAGTTTATCACTTCTGCTTCCTAATACAACTCAAACAGTGTGATCACTAGTTACCTCCTTTGCTCACACTGCCCTTGGCCCAGGAGAGGTGGTCACAGCCATCGCCATGCTCATTTTAAAGATGAAAAGACAGAGCTGCAAACGTTAAGTACTGTGCCTAAGGTTACACAGCAAAGCAGAAGTCAATCTCAAGTTTGATGTTTAAGGACGAGGATTCTTCAGTCTTGTGCCTCGGACTCAATGACTTCTGCCCTAGCCTAAACCTAGACAAGTCCTTGCTGCTCTCTGTCTTCACTCTCCTTTCTTTTTCGTGCTTTTTTAAAGGTCTGTATTATAGTTCTAAAGTCAAATCTATACAGGCAATATACAAACATAAAGTCCGTCTCTTTCAATCGCCATTTGATGAGTCTTGACAAATGTATATGGTTAAGTAACAGCACATACAGAATGTTTCCATCATCTTGAAGAGTTCTGGCCGGCCACTTAAGATGGGTCCCCTCCCTGGTTCTTGACCTCAGCTATCAATAGCCAGATTTTTCTTCCCACAGGTTTTCCTTTTAAACTTGGAGGATGTTGGGCCTGAGGAGATGGCTCAGTAGTTAAGAAGACCCCTTGCAGTTCTTGCAGAGGAGCCAGTTGGCTTCCCAACACCCACATGATGGCTCATGACTGTCTGTGACCCCCGTTCCAAGGGCTTCATTGTCCTGCTCTGGTCTATGCAGGCACCAGGCATACATGCAGTGCACTTATATACATGCAAGAAAACCACTCAGACTCATCAAGATCTTTCCTCTCCTTTCCACTTGTTTCTTTCTTTCCTCCTTTCTTTTTTTAATGTAGGGTCTCACCATGGAGCCCTGGCTAGACTGTTCTACATTCAGCAGGATGGTCTTGCACTCACAAAGATCCAGCTCAACTCCCTCTGCCTCCCAAGTGCTACTGACCCTAGCCCAAAACAAAATAAACCTTGAAAAACACAACTTAAAGGCCATAGCATAGAGAGACTCAAACTGCATAATCTTTTGCTTCTGCATGCTTTCACTCAGCATACAATTGTTTCATTTCATCCAGGTTGTCCTGGGTGTCAATAGTTTAGTCCCTTTTGTCACTAAAGTGTATGTACACCTTTGCACAGACATGTCACTGTGTGAGGATGTTTTAGACGATAGGCACTATACTGATTTCCAGTTTGGAGCTGCTACGGATGAAACTGCTGAAAGGTTCATATATAGGTTTTACATGAATGCATGTGCTTTCTCTTGGGTAAATATTCAAGAATGGGTTACAAGTCATAAAGAAACAATATATATGCTTGATTTTGCAGGAATCTGTCTAACTGGGGACTGGGGAGGTGACTCCTTTGGTAAAGAGCTTTTTGTACAATCATGAGAATATGAATTTGATGCCCAGCACCATGTAAAAGCCACATGTGTGTAATGCATGTGTGTAACTCCAGTGCTGGGGGGGCAGGGGACAGAGACAAGTGCCTCCCTGGAGCTAACTGGTCTGTCAGGTTCAGTGAGAGACTGTCTCAAAACAAGGTGGAGAGTAACGGAGAAAGACACCCAAATGTTGATATTTGGTCTCCACATGCATGTGCAGATAGTTGCACGTACACACACAGAGAGAGAGAGAGAGAGAGAGAGAGAGAGAGAGAGAGAGAGAATTAGATTGCTCAGTGGGTAAAAATGCTTGCTCTGAAAACCTTGTGACCCCAGGACCTATGTAAAGGTGGCAAGAAAAAAAACTAACCACACACACACACACACACACACACAAGCTGTATGAAATTTTTAAAAAAAGAGAAAAAGAATCTGCCGAACCATCTCCCACGTGGATACGTAATTTTGCGTACAAGCCCGCAGTGAAGGAGTCCCGGGTGCATCGCACCAACCATGGGCATTGGCGCTCTGATTTTGGCCACGCTGAGAGACACGGAGTGCTGCCTCCTTACAGTTTCGCCTGGCAACTAAGGCTGTTGCTCATCTAGTTCCTGTGCTCTTTGGCTATTTGTCTTCTTTAGATAAGTTGTCTTGGGCTCATTTCTAAGCTGGAGTTCATTTTCTGTTTCCTGGTGTAGGAAGCTCTACATTCCACACAAGATTCCTTTATCAGGTGTGCTAGGCAAATGTCTCCTCCAAACCCACTGCTTGGCTTTTCATGTCCTTAGCGGCACATTTGAAGAGTGGTCCCTTTGTGCATCCTCATCCTTTGTGCATCCTCATCTTCAGTTACCTAAGAAACCTTTGCTTAAGCTAAGGCCACTGAACCTTCATTCTCCACGTTGCCGCTGAATCCCTTTGCAGAATTGCCTCTTATTTTTTTTTAAAGGCTCCACTTTTTTTTAAATTAATTTATTTATTTATTATGTATACAGAACAGGGCGCCAGATCTGATTACGGATGGTTGTGAGCCACCATGTGGTTGCTGGGAATTGAACTCAGGACCTCTGGAAGGGCAGTCAGTGCTCTTAACCTCTGAGCCATCTCTCCAGCCCTCCACCTCTTACATTTTTAAGATCTATTTCTAGTTTGTGTTAACTTGAATATGGTTCAAAGTAAAGGCTGAGGTCTGCCTAGGGATATCCAGTTACTTCGGCACGATTCACTGCAACAGCCATCCCTTCCCCCATGGAACTATGTTGGCAATTATCCCAAAGTCAGGTGGAATATGCACGGGGCATTTGTGGTCTCTTTTCTGCTTTGCTGACCTATCTATTTTTACACCAGCAAGGTACTGTCTTAAATGCTATAGATTTAAAGTGTTTTGAACCAGGTATTACAAGTTGTCTGATTTTACTCTTCCTACTCAAAAGCATTTGGGCTATATTACTTTTGATACTATATTATATTGCTTTTGATATACACGGTAAATTTAACTTGCTGATTTTGACAAAAAGCTTTCTGGGATTGTAAATGGGATATGTTGACGCTAATGATCATTTTGGAGGGAATCAACATCTTACAATATTGAATTTTCTGTTCCATGAACACAATTAAAGTTTTCCTGAACTCAAGAAATGAAAAACAAACCACCTGCTTAGAAATGAACCCAGGATTTGAAAAGATACTTAACTACGGAAGATAATACATTCATCATAAATTCAGTTATGTTTTTATGATTTTTATGTGCAAATCTCACCATTTAAATTAAATTTATCCCTAAATATTTAGTATATTTTTTAAATTATGGGTTCTCTCTCTCTCTCTCTCTCTCTCTCTCTCTGTGTGTGTGTGTGTGTGTGTGTGTGTGTGTGTGTGTTTGTGTGTGTGTGTGTGTGTGTGTGTGTTGTGAGGGTTCATACATGTGAATGCAGGTGTCTGTGGAGTCCAGCCCCAATATTTCGCTTGTGATATTGTAAATTATTTTAACTTCAGCGTCTAATTACCTATATGGGCCTTGAACATGCAAACTTAATTAAACCCATTTTATTACTTCAAATAGCTTTATTTGAAAGTTATTTGCGAATCTTTAATGTAAATGATCCTGCAATCTATGTATAAAGACAGTATTATTTCTTTTCAGACCTACGAGTGCTTTATATAATTTCCATGCTGTTGCGCACTGGACAGGATCTTTAAGACAATACTAAGTAAAAATGATGAGAGCTGACACCCTTACCCTGTCATCATCCTGAAAGAGAAGGAGTTGAAGGGTCTGGGGGGTAGTTTGCTGGGGAGTGCAGGCACTGCAAACATGAGAACCTGAGTTTGACACCCAGCACCCATTTAAAGTTGTGAGGTGTGGTAGTGCATGCTTACAGTCCCTGCACTGGAGACAGAAAGGCCACTGAACCTTGCTGACAATCAGCCTAGCCGACCAGGTGAGTTCTAGGCCAGTGAGAGACCATATCTCCAAACCAGATAGATGGACAGCCCTTGAAGAGTGACAGACACGTGATATTGTCTTCTGTCCCTACACACATGCACACGTATTGGCATGTGTACCTGCATACACACACACACACACACACACACACCTCATAGAAATGTCCCATTGAATCTTTCACCATTGTGTTTGTAGTTAAAGCTGTTCATAGATATTTATTTATTTATTTATTTATTTATTTATTTATTTATTTTGGTTTTTCGAGACAGGGTTTCTCTGTGTAGCTTTGGTGCCTGTCCTGGAACTCACTCTGTAGACCAGGCTGGCCTCGAACTCACAGAGATCCGCCTGCCTCTGCCTCCTGAGTGCTGGGATTAAAGGCGTGTGCCACCACAGCCTGGCACCATAGATTTTTCAAAATAAGATTATGGACATTATTATCGACCACTCATTTAAATCACAAATTGATGAGAATTTTGTTACAAATCTTTTCTGCATCTATTGAGATAATCATAGAGTTGTTTTAAATCATCTGTTAGTGTGATTTAAAAATCATAAACACCATAAACATCTTTCTTTCCCCAGATAAACCCCACATACTCATTACACACTATTGCTTCGATGTATCGACGGATTGTATCTTCTCATATTAGTAAGATCTGTCCTCATGAGAATATCGGTCTCTAAGGTTTGACCCCAACAATGTCTTTGTCTTGTTTTAATAGCAAATTGCAGGTCCATTCCTTAGAAGAGTCTAAAGTAATTCTTACTACTTGTCTTGAAGCTTGCTAAGACTGACGTCGAATTCACGTAGGTACGAGGCTTCTTTGTGGAAAGGGTTTTAACTACAAACCAAATTTCCTTCATTCAATTTGTTTAATGGAAGGCTGTTAAAGCTGCACATTTCCTCTTGAATAAGCTTAAGTAGTTTTTTGCCTTTCAAGAAACATGTTTACATGTGATATGAAAGTAGAAAGGGGAGATTTAAGCAGAAATGGAGGTTGTGGAGGGGGAAAGAGTGGGTGGGGGAAGTTAACCCAGTTAAGGATGTATAAAAAGCCTTATGGAAACCCTCCACTTTGTAAACTAATTTTTTCTTTAAAAAAGTTCTAATGATAAAAATTGTTTTTAAAAAGTTTTAATAATTTTTTATGTATATGGATGTTTTCTCTCCATGTATGTCTGTGCACCGTGTGCATCCCTGGTAGCTTCAGAGGTTGTGAGCTGCCAGGCGGCTACTGGGAATTGAACCCAGGTCTTCTGAGGAACAACAACTGCTCTTAACTGCTGAGCCATCTCTCCAGCCCTCCAAACTAATTTTAAAAAATTTAAAGGTAATTTGAACAGAAATACCCTGCATGGATGGACATGACTGCTCCCCCAAACTGTGTGTTATCAAATAAAAATCTCAGTGTTGGGTATTGAATAACTCCCTGTTAGTTATGGGGACTCCAAAGTGCCCCCCTCCAAACAATACAAACTATTACAATTGCTCTTATGGGGACCCCAAACAATACAAACTATTACAATTGCTCTTTATTAGCTACCAGGACTATAGAGTAAGACCTAATTACAGAAGACACCATGTATTTTGGTTGCAGGACATAGCGAAATCAAGCTGGAACTCACCTGAAAATGTTTTTCCCACTTCCATAGTGCCCCAAAGTGTTGTACAGGCCACTGTCAGAGAAATTCATCAATGAATTTCTTCCTATTCTGTGGCCATTACATGCTACAGGATTAACCTTCCAGGCAAGACATGCCCCACTGGTACAACAGTGGTATGAAGGTTATAGGAGTAACCAGCCACTTTCTGGTTAGATTGGAGGCCTTCTCCACAGGAGGGAATTCATGCTCAGCACTGTAAACCTGGTTAAAAGCTCATGGCTCAGGCCATCATATACCCTAGGGATGGAGGGATATTGTACTGTTATTTTGCTAAATGAACATAGGGTTGTCAAACTGTCTTCTAAATATTTGTGTTTGTATCCACAGATTAGAAGTGCTTAGCCAGATAAGCTTCCTTTTGCAATTTTTAGCAGTTTAATAGTTAATGCAGAGACCGATAACTGGTTAAAATAAGAATGAGTGACAATTGAGTACTCAACTCTAAACAGGGCGTCTGTATCACCGCCTCCCCTCCCAAGGCTCGGGGATCGTTGCAGAAGAAGGGACCAGAAAAATACAAAAGCAAGACGATGAAGAAGTGTTGTGAAACACTGCCTTCTAAACGGCTGTTACATTCACAGCAGCTGTGGTTACCTGCACACCATAGAGCCTGCGAACAGTCCAGCACTGATGGAGGAAGGACACACCAGGACCAATCCTTAGCGGATGGCTGCTGGGGGACGGGAGCCATGGCTACTGGTAAATTGCTCATGGGCCAGTAAATAATCCTACGGGAGTGCACATGCAAGCAATCCTAATTCAGTTCGGTGGGTTCTATACATTTTGTTTCTCAGTCTTGGCTGGAGAGATGACTCAGCGGCTAAGAGTGCTTGCTGTTCTTGTGGAAGATCTGGGTTTGGCTTCCAGCGCTCACAGCTGACTGTGACTCCAAGTCCGGGGATATGACACCTTCTTCTGGCCTCTGTGAGCACCTGCACGCAGATGGCGCACATAAACTCACACAGCCGCGCACACATACACGTGAATAAAATTTAAAAGTAATTTTTTTTTTTTTTAATTTAGGGGCTGGAGAGTTAGCTAAGTGGTTAAGAGCCCTGAGAGCAATTCCAGCAGACCTGAGTTTGATTCCCAACCCACAACCATCCCTAAACCCCAGTTCCAGGGTATGTAACACCTTCTCCCAGCCAAACGCACATGTGGAGCACAGACAAACATGCAGGCAAAGCACACATACACATAAAATTGTATTTTTTTAATTAACTGTTTTTTTTTAATTTAAAAAGTCTTGTCAGTAAGAAGGGGGTATGCTGAGAAGAAGGATTCCAGGACCAGTGGGAAGGAGATCAATGAGAGGAAGAAATGGTGTGATTACGATCAAAATACATTACATGCTGGTATGAAATTGTCGAAGAACAAATAAAACTTATATTTAAAAAAAAAAAGAAGAAGAATTCAAAGAAAATATGAAAAAGACAAAAGTCTCCATAACTTATCATTTAATTTTAGGAGTACCATCCCATCACTTCCTGTTTCTATTCTTAGAAACAAATTCTAAGAAGTCAAGGAGGGAGTCACTCGATGAGGAGTGCTGAGGGACGTCTTTCTGTATGCCATGAATGTGTGTTGCTCTCATTGGTTGATAATAAAATAGTTTTGGCCAATGGCGAGGCAAGATAAGGTTAGGCGGTACAATCAAACTGAGGACTGAGATGAGGAAGGGCGGAGTCAGGAGTGGCCAGCCAGACGCAGAGGAAACAAGATGAGAATGCCATACTGAGAAAAGATACCAAGCCATGTGACTAAACATAGATAAGAATTACGGGTTAACTTAAGTGTAAAAGTTAGTTAGTAATAAGCCTGAGCTAACAGCTGGGCCATTATAATCAATATAAGGTTCTGTGTGGTAATCTGGGAAGCAGCTGCTGGGTATTTGGGAGTTGCTGGTGGGACAGAAACTTCCGACTACAGGGGAGGGTCATGAGGAGTCACTTCGAAAGAAGCCAACTGCCATCGCTCTTTCCTAGGCTTTTGCAGCTGTTGCAAAAAGGTAAAAGGAATATTTACATGGTTGTAATAAAGAGCATACTGGCTGTGGACTGTTATGGTTTGAAATTAAAACAAACATGCTTGCTTAATTTTCTTTACACCAAAAAAAACCCAAAAAACCAAAAAAACAAAAAACAAAACAACACGAGGCTCAAGACAACCATAAACTGAAGCACATTTGAAACCGGAAAGAAAAAAAAAATTCTAATTCATTCAAGTTATCAAGCTTTCTGGCATAACACTGGCCACAATAGTCCATTTTATGAGACTGTAGGACCTGTAGTGACTTCTCCCTTTCACTCCTAACAAGGGTCACATCTGTCTTTGTCGTCTTTCACCAGACAGAGGCCTATCAGTTTCATTGATCTTTTTTGTAAGTACCACAAGCAGTAGATTGATAAAGGAAAAGACTCAGATTTTTTGTCTTATTTCTCTCACTTTTTTCATGTTGTCTAATATGTTGAATTATGCTTTCAGTTTTATTACCTCCTTCCTTCCTTCCAGATACAGTTCTGTTCTTGATTTCTACTTTTATTTCATACAATCAGAAGGCCTGCTTTACTCGAATTTCTGAACCTCGTCTTTGTCTTCTCGAAGCCATGCTCTCACTGATGACATAGCTCCACACTGTGCTGCGGTGTGATCTCCAGGAAATGGTGTGAATTGAGCAAGGTAGAAAGACAACTCCAGTACTGGTTTTGAATAAAAGGGGAAAACACAAAATAAAGGGCTTGGAGAGATGGCTCAGTGGTTAAGAGCACATGCTACTGCTCTTGCAGAGGATCCGGGTTCCGTTTCCAGCACCGGCATGGTGGCTCACATCTGGCTATTACTCCAGTTCTAGAGGATCCGACACCCTCTTCTGACCTCTGAGGGTGCCAGACATGCACACAGTGCACATACACAGATACAAGCAAAACATCCATCCACATGAAATAAATCCTGAAACAAGTCTTTTATTAAAGATTTTATTTTTGTTTATGTGTCTGATTGTGTGAATGTCACATGTGTTCATGCCTATGGAGACCAGAAGAGAACACGGAATCACTGAGAGCCAGAGAGTGACAGGTGGTTCATGAGCCACCTGGTGTGGTTGCCGGGAGTGAAACCCAGGTCCTCTGGGAGAGCAACAAGTGCCTTTAACTGCTGAGCCACCTCTCCAACCCAAAAATAAAAATATTTTGGGCTCTCCAGACCCCCCCAAAAGTAAGTAAACAAAATAATTGCCAATGGGAAGGACCTAAAAGAATTACATCAAAGTGAGGGCTGGAGACTAGACTTCTCTGAATATCCCTTGTTTTATAAACTTTATTTTGGAATGCTGGTTCTAAAATAAAATGGATTAAAAGTAAGAAAAAATATTCTAGAAATGAACAACAATATGATTGCAAAAGTCCTAAGACTAACAAGATGACTTTTCCACGGTGGTTTGCACTTGCCAATAGACTTAGACAAACGCCCTGTTTAGGGTCTCTTAGAAGTCCTATTGCTGGCTTAACTGAGCAAATAAGCATTTGTCTGGGATGCAGAGAACAGAAGGGAATGTAACCCTAACTCTTTATTCTAGTAATATCTTATTTAGTCTTTGAAAATTCCGTCCATTTATGCAATGTATTTTGACTATATCCAACCATCATTACCTTCCTCCACTCTCCCTAGCACTCCCCACCCCCACCCCTGGTCTCTATCCCAACTTCATGACCTCCCCTTTCATCCTTGTCATTGTGGCTATGATTGACAACCCGTGCGTCCAATTAGTGCTGCCCGTATGTGTGTGGGTGTGGGACCATCCACTTGGACAGTCTACTGGCAACTATGTTACCAGAGAATGACTCTCCCTCCCTGAGCATCTACACCGTTAATAATTCCTCTACCAAGGGTGTGGTCTTGGGGGCTCCTTTTCCTAGACCCTAAACCCTAGAGAGGACATTTTATAATGAGAAAAAGCTATTGATACACATAAAAATGTTTTAATTTCTATATTTGTGAAGAAGGTGAAGTGTCAGAACTGTTACAGGCAGTGTGAAATGTAAAAAGAAAATGCACTCCTTGTTTCCCATGTGTTACAGCTTTATTGCAACAACAGTTCTACTGTAAAACAAGAGTAAAAAACATGAGGCCAGGAGTAGGCACCTATCTGGCTCAGAATCTTGCTCTCCCACCCAGTACCAGCACGACCTAAGCCAAGCTTACCATAGCTTTTTCTTTTTACCTCTCTGATGTCACCTGTCAAATCCATTATTCTCTTACCCCAAGCAATTTCTGTCCTCTCCACTATAAATCACACCGGTCTAGACCCCTGCTTAGTTTTATTATGATCTGTTGAGAAAGGCCTAGCTGCCAAGATGGAGAAGACAGATTTCTCCTCCAGGGACAGGGAGCCTCTGTGCATTTGGTACCTTTTCTTCCCAGGCTGCATTTCCTTAATCTCTCTAAATCCAGTACACAGTGGTAGGGGAGGAATTATGTCTTTGTGAGTTCCCTGAAGGCTATTAACAAGTCTCAGTCTCTGGTAATGGAGTCACAGAAATTAGTAAAATACAGAGGGTATTTTGCGTGGTGGTGGTGGGGATTGTCCTGTCTGGTTGTGGTTGTGATTACAAGAACATATGCATGTGTTAAAATTTATGAAATGCACAGTCCTCCTCAGTCCATTTAACTGTATGGTAATTTTTTTAAAAAGTGTAGCTATTTCAACACTTAACATTTTTGTCCTATACAATGTGGATAGAATTGAAATTGACCCAGAAATTAAAAAGTAAAACAGCTAGGGTCTATAATCTAGGCTGTCATTCCTTTGAAGTTATATTCAGAGTTGTCCCTGGGCAAAACTGAAGCTAGACAAAGGCTCCTCGTGGCCTCTCGTTTTGGACCATTTGCTTGCCTCCCTGGATCCCTGTACAGCGCTCCTTCTGTAAGCAAGGCATCCAACGGCTCAGGTGAGCAGGCTCCGCCGCTAGCAGCCTCCAGGCCACCATCCTATGGATCCCGGCATGTGGGAACTGCTCCCACTATTCCCCTCACCTAATTATCAAAACTCATTTCCTTAGCACGAGACTCGGCTCTCCAGTAACAGTCATAGAGGAAAAGGACGGACCAATGAGCCCACATTCGCCCTGTGGAAGTGTTCATTGCCAAGGATGACTGAAAGATGAGAAGTGTCGGTTACACGTGGGCAGATAACGGGAGAACTAGAGGCAGGGGAGCTTTGCAATCTACTCAGTTCCTTCCTTACAGGTTCTTCCTATTTGTTCCTCAGATTGATTGTACATGTCACCTCTGAACAGTATCATCCCTGGGCTGAAATGTTTTCAGAATAGTGGAGAAAGCTGTACATATAGGCAGGTGTAGAAAATATGGACACATGCGCTGGTTGGGGCTCATATTGCTATGAACCTAAAAATTCTCATTCATATGTGTGTGTGTGTGTGTGTGTGTGTGTGTGTGTATGGTTTTAAGAACTTTCTATATTTTAATTTTTAGCATAGTCTTGGCAAAGCCAAGTAAATAATTTAATTGAATAGTAATAAAAATAATGATAATATTGTTTGAATGTTTGCCATGTGGTAAGCATTATTCCGAGTATCTTCTATATTTCAATCGCATTTAATTCTCTAACCCCCTAAGAGGTAAACACTATTGTTATCTCAACTTCAGAGTTGAGAATTGAGGCAAAAAAATTGTCAAAACAACTTGCTATGATATACGCAGAGCTGTGCAACCCACATCCCTGGCAAAGACAGGCCTTGACAGGTACAGGGTGTAGTGTATTGCATGCCTCACATGCAAAGAGCCCCATGCTTAGGCGTGGGGGGGGGGGGTGATAGCCCAGGCCTTTTAGGATTTGGGAGGCAGAGGCAAGAAAGAGCTCTGTGAGTTGGAGGCTAACCTGGTCCACATAGTGAGTTCCAGGCCAGATCCTGTCTCAATTTAAACAAAAACAAAAGAAAGGAAAAACACGCATACAACTATACTCTACCAGGTCACATATCGAATTTCCGAGTGAGATCAAAGCCAGTGTATTAGTCACCTTTTTCCTGATGACAAAGATGGCGGCAGCGACTTCCGAGAGGACGCATTCATTTTGGTTCACAGTTTCTGGAGATACAACCGGTCACCGTGGGGAACGTAGACAGCAGACACAGCTCCGTGCACAACGCTAACTAAGTAAGAGCCGAGGCAGCTGGTCAGAATATCGTGGTGGCAGACACAGCAACCAGAAACAGGGCCAAGCCATAACCCTAAGGTCTGCTCCCTAGTGACACACTTTCTCTAGTGACAGTGCGTCTCCTAAAGGTTCTGCAACCAACCTCCCCCGCAACAGCACCACCAGTTGGAGAGCACTGAGTCAAACACCGGGGTCTGCGGAGAACATTCATGAGGCCGTGTTATGAAGACGTGGCCGTTTTGGTTCGGCATGGGAACTCAGAGACTTCAAATCCAGTTTGGCCCACATCTCTCTTTACCCCTTCCTCTGCCGTACCCTGCCCCTGCACTCTGCCTCTAGGAGTGCTGATCTTTAATAAGCATCCTGAATCCCAAGATGTCTCAGTACCACTTCTGGAGGACCCAGCCTACTGTCCTTGCCAAGAGTCACACAGCAGGTAAGTCTGATGTTGTCAAGTACTGTGATACACTCTTTCCAAATACAAAAGCCAATCTAGAACTTACCCCTGCAATGGTTAAAATAAGCGTGCTGAGGAATAACTGGAATTTTTCTTTAATTTTTTATAATAGCTTTATTGAGCTGTAATCCACATACCCTACAATCCACTTTCTCAGTGAAACATATACTTCAGTGTTCTTACCACATTTGCAAGGCTGTGAAATCCTCACTGTTGCAGAATTCCAGGATATTTCAACATCCCAAAATCAACCTTGTACCTGTTAGCAGTCATTGACCCATTTGGTCTGATCTTGGTCTTCCTCGATAATGACTCATGTAGTTTTAGTCTGTTCTTGCCAGGTATGAAATTTATCCATCACCATCAAAGTTAAAGCTTTCCTAATTTTGCCCTCTTTCAAAGTATCAAATATATAAACGTAGCCCAATTCTTCCTTGGTAATCTAGCTCCTAGGGATTTAAACTAAGAATAAAATGCTATAGTAAGGTTTATAAAACTAAAAACACTGGAAACAAGTTGTGTTCAACTAAATCACGGCACATTAAAAAGGCAGTACTATGCATCCAGTAAAGACTAAATAGCGACAAGAAGAACGTCTGGTATAATGTTAAACAGAAAATCAGAATATTAAAATTGCATCTACAATATGTAAAATATGTACATATGGCTAGGGATCGAAAGGAAATGGAGAAAAATGGAAACAGTTGTTGCAACAGGATGTTGGAACTGTGAATTATTTTCATTCTTCTGGGTTCTTTTATTATTGTCAAAGTGCAGCTTTTACAATAAATTCGGATTGGAAGGAAGTATGCCTGTGTGTTCTCTTGCCAGTAAACCTCATTTAGAACAGGCAGCGGTGAAACATACATGGTCCCTGTGAAGAACAGTGACAGTGGAGTCCTGTACTTGGATTTTCGTTCTGACTCTAATAATTCTGAGAGGTGACATTGGGCAATCGCCTAACTCTATACACCAAACTTTCCACAACCTTTGTCAGGGTCCAATCATAATATCTACCTCGTGGGGCTGTCGTGTAGATGGAGATAGTGGTGCCTGGCAACAATTAATGGATTGCAGCTGCTGTTATTTTTGTTGTGGGTAATGGTGTTGAGAGCAATCATGGTGGTCCTGACGTTGGGGAGGGTAGGAACTAGGGGATGGAAGGTGACATTTATGAGAATACCTGCAACACTGAACACGCTGCCTGGAAACCGAATGTGACACCTGAACACACGGGTGGGGACTTTCCATCATCTCTATCGACTGATCACTTCAATTCAGGCCGAGTGACCATCGCTTCAAAGGACAGTTGCAGTTGGGGGCAGGATCTTCACTTGGTCGAAAATATGGAGAAATCTCTTATAGTATAATCACTCACTGGTGGCCTTGTTGAGAACCTCACCCAATAACCTCAAGCTCTGCTGAATCTGCACGACTCCTCTTATTAATGAACACAAAGGCCTATTAACTCTTCTCCTTGTGCAATTCTCGATACGATCATCACTGCTAACAAAGAGTGAGTGTAACACGTTAAGTAATCCTGCTTACGTCTTTCTCTTCCCTGTTCTTAGGGAGGAGCTGTAGTCTCCGCCAAGGAGACCTGTCCCTCCTTGGCACACAGGCCACCAGCCCAGGCTTCCTTGCTTCTCAAGGACTCTTGAGCCTCCTTCCAACAGCATATAAATATACTATAGTGTGTACCATCTTAGGAAACATCTCAAATCCCTATTTGCTCCCTCATCTTTCTAGGTACAGCCCATTTCCCTGCCCCCCCCCCTTTACAGCTACACTCCTTCAAAGAGGATAGCAGAATTCTGAAACTTAATGAAGCTAGATGAGGGGAATATTGCATATTATTATTGGCATATTTTTACATTGGAAAAGGCTATTCAATAAACTACATATGTCGTGTGCACAATCTCCTAAGTACTGCCCTGTTCAGCATACCTGTGAAACATCAGCAAAATAATTTAAATAATAATTCAAAAATTATACCCATGAACATTGCTCGTCACTCTTTGAAATTCCTCTCTTCTCTCCCACCTACCTTAGGGTTTTTGAAGACTATGCACACATTTATATATTCTAGAACTGGCCTGTTTGTGTGAGACAGGGTCTCATTATGTTGCCGACGTTGGCCCCAAACATGTGGGTTCAAGCCAAAGTCGTGCCTTAGCTTCCTGCGTGTCTGCAACTATTGGATATAGAATGCCGCTGTCTTGTGGCTCTTCTTTCTAACCTGCTTCATAAAGTGAAGTCCTCCAACGTGTCCTTTTTTTGAGACAGGGTTTCTCTGTGTAGCTTTGCGCCTCTCCTGGAACTCGCTTGGGAGACCAGGCTGGCCTCGAACTCACAGAGATTCGCCTGCCTCTGCCTCCCGAGTGCTGGGATTAAAGGCGTGCGCCACCACCGCCCGGCCCAACGAGTACTCTTTCACAACACACTCTGAGATTTGAGATTCACTCGGGTGGGAGCAGCACAAGCGGTCCATTCTTCTCTACTGCGCAGTGTTACTTGTGCTGAGGTTTGTTTATCCAGTCACGTGTTGATGGGCACTTGGGTTATTGCCAGCTTGGAGCTGTTACGAATAAAGCTATTATAATAAGCATCATGCCCGAGTCTTCCTACAGACATATGCTTTCATTTATCCAGGGGACTCCCTCAAAAGGGATGGAGAGATTATACTGCAGGTGTACATTTCAATTTTTAGGAAACAGAAAAGCTGCATTCCAGGGTCCTTGTGTGATTCCGTGTTCCCACCAGCAGTGTATGAATTCCAGATCCCCCACACCCCAATCAATGCTTGGCACATGGTCAAGTTCTTTATTTTTACCATCCCTAGAAGTGTGGGTTCCCATTGTGGGGTTTTTTTAAATTTGCATTTCCTCGCTAACTAATGAGCAGTTTTTAACATGCCTTCTTGCCATTCACAAATTTTCTTTGATAATAATTCTGTTCTTATCTTTTGCTGATTTTTTTTTTTACAAAACTGAGTCATTCTCCTGGTGCTGAATTGTGAGTTTTTTTTTAAAAAAAAATTCTGAATATAATTCCTTTATCAGATATACAGTTTTCAAATATCTTCTCTAAGTTATTTTATTTCTTTAGTGGCATATTTTGACACCCAGTCTTAATTTGGTACGTCTGGTTTATCAATTTTTATGCATACTGCTTGTGGTATTCATAGAAGAGAT
Source organism: Peromyscus aztecus (assembly GCA_902168405.1). NCBI lineage: Eukaryota > Metazoa > Chordata > Mammalia > Rodentia > Cricetidae > Peromyscus > Peromyscus aztecus. The sequence continues at coordinate 29,078 of CABHPQ010141455.1, forward strand.
CGGTGCCACACTCAATATCATAAATGTTTTCTTCTATAGCTTTACATTTATTTACTTGGGGGGGGCATGCCACTGTGTGTGTGGCGGTCTAAGGACAACTTACAGGGATGTGTTTTCTCCTTGAACCACGTGGACCCCAGAGATGGGCCTCAGGTTGAGCTTGGCAAGGAGGGCTTCTACACACTGAGCATCTGGCTGGTTCCTCCATTAGTTTTACAGAGCTGGTCTTCATATACAAATCTGTTATCTGTTTGAATTAATTATTATATATTATCTAAAATTAAAATTATCTTTTTTAGGAGAGTTGGAAGGGGCATATGGAAAGGTTTGAAGGGAGAGAAAGGGAAGGGAAAATGTAGTTAAATTGCAACTTCAAAAATAAAAAAAAAATTATCTTTTTTCAGGATATCTATTCCCCAATTTCCCTAGTACCACTGGCCAAAACAACTGTCCTTTCTCTACAGGATTCTCTTTGTTAAAAAACCAGTTGTCAAGTTGTGTTCATAAATACTTCTGGTCTCTATTCAAATATATCGACCTCTCTGTCATCTCTAGGCCCTGTCACCTGTCTTAGCTACAGTATCCCACTATAATGGACTTTGTCACCTGTCTTAGCTACAGTATGCCAAATGTAATTGGGTAATGTTATCCCTCTAACCTGGTTCTTCAATTTTCAGATAATTTTTGGCTTTCTAGGTCTTCTCCTTTCCATATGATTTTCAGAATCAGCTGTTACATTTTATTTACTTAATTAGAGATGGGGGTCTTGCTATTGTAGCACAAACCTTAAAAGGTCTTATTAATAAAAACAAACCTGAAGCCAGGTATTGGGGTGAACGCTGGAAGATCAGAGAAGCAGAACAAGCCACAGCTACCTCACCTCACCAGTTCCTCAGCTGATCTTGTTTCCTCAAACTGGAACCCTCTGTGATCTCATCCGAATGGATCTCAGCTGAACTGCTGCTCAAAAGTCTAAAAACTTAACAGGCTCTAGTTCCTGGTTTTCACACCTTATATACCTTTCTGCTTCCTGCCATCACTTCCTGGGATTAAAGGCGTGTGTCACCATGCCTGACTGTTTCCAGTGTAGCTCTGAACTCATAGAGATCCAGGCGGATCTCTGCCTCCTGAATGCTAGGATTAAAGGCGTGTGTGCCACCATTGTCTGGCCTCTACATCTAGTGGCTGTTCTGTCCTCTGACCCCAGATAAGTTTATTAGGGTGCACAATATTTTGGGGAACACAATATCACCACATGCTATGTTGCTCAGGTTGACTTGAAACTTCTTGATTCAAGCCACCTTTCTGCCTCAGCTTCCTGAGTAGCTGGGAACTATAGAAGTGCTATCGTGCCTGGAATTTGCTTTCATTTATTAATTTTGCTGGGCTGGGGATCAAATTCAGGACTTTCCGTGCTAAGCAAGCGCTCTACTAGTCCTTAACTTATACGCCTGCATTTTTAAAAACTTGCTGGAATCATAATTGGTATCATATAAATCTATAGAGTAGCAGATTTAATTGGTAGTCCCAGTAACAGTGAGTCATATGCATGTATGCTAATGAATGAGATATTCATCCCACTTATCTGGGTCTCTGATTTCTCTCAACAGTGTCTCTCAGTTCCATGTATGGGCCTTTTCACATCTTCATCACCTTTACCCCCAAAGTATGTCATATTTTTTAGGGCTGCTGTAAATGGGATTATTTTAAATTTTTGATTTCCAAGATTATTCATTGTTATCATGCATAAACAAAACTTTTTCATACTGACATTGTATTCTGCAATCTTTCTAAATTCACTAGATTTGGCTGGGTTTTGGTTTTGTAGTGCTTTAAAAACTAAATGGTTTTTAAAGGTTTTTATATATATATAAAACAGTGCAAACTGTGGGCCATTGTGGGCCAAATATGGTCTGATTGCTGTCTGTTAATTCAAGGTCTACTGGAACACAGCCGGGCCATGTTTGGTTGCATGCTGCTGTCCATAACTTTTTTTTTTTTTAAGATTTATTTATTTATTATGTATACAGCATGTATGACCAGAAGAGGGCACCAGATCTCATTACAGATGGTTGTGAGCCACCATGTGGTTGCTGGGAATTGAACTCTTCCTCTGGAAGAGCAGTCAGTGCTCTTAACCTCTAAGCCATTTATTCAGCCCAGTCCATAACTGTTTTTGTGCTACTATGGCCAAGTTCAGTAGGTTCCAACAGAAACCACACAGGCAGGCATATTATCTACAAACAGGCCAGGAAACAAAACTTCCAGAGCCGAGGATGTAGCTTGATGGTAGAGCACTTCTTAGCATTCACAAAGCAGTGCAACTTCAGAGCCAAAAATAATTACTTACAATTACTATATGGGCTAGTTTATTGCCCGTTGCTATACTCCAGGTATACTTGAGAAGGACGTATAATCTAGCATTTTTAGGTAAATATTTCATGACTTTAGTGCTTAGCTCAATTATGTCCTTGTTGATTTTCTGTCTTGAATGTTTTCTTAAAAAGTTGTGTATTTACCTGAATGGAGTGTTCCTATTCATCCATGTTCATGCCTATTTCTCTGAAATACACCATCAGATAGTCACTGATTCTGTGGTTAGTATTAACATGGTAATGTTTTCATTATTTTACTGATTATATGTGAATTGTGATTCTTTAGATAGCATAAAGATGAATCAAACTTAGCATGCCCAGTAGCAGAATCTACTTTATCTCACCTAAAACCTTCTAACATTAAATTTAGGTCATTTGTGTGTAATGAAATTACTGATATGGCTAAGCTTGTATTTGTCATTTTTCTCTTGGTTTTCACTCTGTCCCATCACTGTTTCTCTTTTTCTGTCTCTTTTGCCCTTTATGTTTTCATTATTTTTGTATATTTACTATAACTGCTTCATTGTTTTAGCAATTAGTATACATAACTCACTAAGGAGTTAATTTACCACAATCTGTCTTCAAGTGCCACCATGCTTAATGTATAGATTAAAACCTAAAAGTAGCTTAGATTAAAACCTAAAAGTAGCTTATTTCCATTCTCACTCCTAATATTTTTTCTATTACCATAGAGTTTTCTTTTGTATATATAATGAATGTTACATGACTTAAGTTTTGTTTAAGTAGTCAATAGACAAGTGTGGCTTACACCTGGTATCCCAACACTGAGAAGGCCGAGGCAGGAGGATTGTGTGTTCCAGGCCAAATATTAACACCGAGAATAATAATAAGTCAATAATCTTCTAGAGAGATTTAAATAATTTTTCAGATCTTGTATTTTTATCCATGCAATTATCTCTCTTATTCATTATTTTTCTTTGGTTTTGCCTTTCTAACTATTAGAATTTTCATAGTTATTTCTTATAACATGAGTCTGATGCATCTCTTCAGTGTTTGAGTGTCTGAAAAAAAAAAAACAGCATCAGAACATCACACACCCATGTTTGAGGTATATAACACAAGGTGGTCAGCTTTCTTTCAGTAGCTCACAGACATTATTCCACTGTTTTGTTGCTTGGGCTACAGAATGAGACCCTGTCCCTGCCTCCCAAAAAAATTCATGAATAAATGAGAATCTTTTGATGGGCATTGTCAGAAAGACAAACAGACAACTGGCAGTACTGGAAAACATAGAAGGGCAAGTCACATATCTAACAGAGGTCAGGCGTCAAGAATATCAAAACAACTCTCCTAACTGCGGAGTTAAAATCTAGAATCCAGGGGCTGGAGAGTGGCTCAACACTTAAGATCACTGATGGCTCTTGTATAACCCAAGTCTGCTGTGGATATCACTCTATATAAATAAAACACTGATTGGCCAATAGCCAGACAGGAAGTATAGGCGAGACTAACAGAGAGGAGAATGGAGGAAACAGGAAGGGAAGGGAGAGACTGCCTGGAGCCACCACCAGGACAAGGAAGATATAAGGTACCGATAAGCCACGAGCCACGTGGCAAAGTATAGATTAATAGAAATGGGCTAAATATAAGAGTAAGAGCTAGACAATGATAGGCCTGAGCTAATGGCCAAGCAGTTTAAATAATGTAAGAGTCTGTGTGTTTATTTTATAAGTGGGCTCCGGGACTGGCGGGACTTGGCAGGAGCTGGAGAGAAATTCTCCAGCTACACAAGTCCAGTTCTCAGCACCCGCTGGGCAGCTCACAATCACCTGTAACTACAGCCCAGGGTATCTGTTGTCTCTTCTGGCCTCCAGAGGCACCTGCATGCAATTGGTGTGCATTCATGCACACAGGCACGTCTACATAAATCAAGTAAATCAACCTTTTAAAACTGCAGAATCCATTAAAATACACAAGAATTTTTTAAATTTAATTTGTTGGTATTGCTCTGAAAGATGGGGCAATTTATAATAAAGAGAAATGCGTACATTCACAGCTGTAGAGGCTAGGAGCTCCAAAGTGAATGGGCCAGCATTGCGTGAAAGGGCAAAAAGAGGGTAAGATGGAACAGGACGGCACTAAGCACGTCCTTTCCTAGAACTCACTCCCACGATAACAATAATCCATTCATGAGTGCCAAGCCCTCTTAAAGGTGCCATGTCCCAACACAGCCACCCTGGGGAGCAAGTTTCCAATACACATGCTTTGGGAGATATATTCAATCACGGTAGATTTTAATAGACGTCTTCCATACATATACGCCTATACAGATATCCAGGAAGGACATGAAAAGACATTCAATCGCAATAGCTATTAGGGAAACTGGAATCAAAACAGTAATTAACGGGCCAGCACTTCACACATGCTCAGTGGTTATAATTTATAAATAAAGGGATGTTATCGAGGATGTGGAAAAATCAGAACACTTACATATTGCTGATACAGATCAAACCTTAACTATGGAGACACTAGCTAGGGATAGCGGCACATGCCTTTAATCTCAGTACTCAAAGGCAGATATCCAAGTTTGACTACACAGAGACACCTTGTCTCAAAAAATTAAGTAAAAAAACTTAATCATGGAGTTACTTATGATCTATCAGCTCTATATGTAGCTATACTCAAGAGAAATGAAAATAAAATCTCATACAAAAAGAGCTGTACACAAATGCTCGTGAAAACATTATTCATAGTAGCCCAAAGTAGAAATGACCCAAATACCTATGAATGGATCAATTGGTAAAGAAAATGTGGCACACCCGCTAAGTTCCGCACGGATCTCCGCATGACTGACTCTCCGACTTTATCTGGGAACCTTCGCAGGGCCACAGCTCCTCGGATACCTCTCCCTACCATCCTGCCTAAGATGACACCGCCCTCATCTGTTGCCCCTTACCCTGCATCACTTTTCGCTCTCCAGCATTTACCTCTGCTTGCCACTGTATAATTTATTCATTTAGTCACTTTCTGTCCCTCACTGGAACGTAAACTTTATGAGAGATGGGGCTTTCCTTGCATCTTTTTGGACTGTTGTATTCCATTCTACTTTCACCCATGAGATATAACACATACGCAATATTTACCTGTCGAGACGAAAAGAATTGTCAGTACAAATTAAAATTTTAAAAACGTGCTGTAATTCATATCAGTTGGAAAAGAATATGCCCACCTAAAAAGGATGCTAGGGAAAAAAAAAGAATTAAAATATCAGAATCTGTGTCAACATTGAGTGATGAATAACTTCATGTAGCAAGATACACTGGTAAGATTCTGAACATTCAACCTGAGTGGATTTTCAAGGCTAAAATGTTCTTGTTAATGAAGAATAAAATTTTAATTATCTCAGAAAGTCAGAAAGAAAAAGAGCTCAAGAAATCAAACATGAGAGGATACCCATGGAAAAAAACAGAACACACTAGAGGATGAAAAAATGTCTCATAAGAATGCAGAAAAATAGTAAAAATAAAATTCTTCCAGAAACTGAGATCATGGGTTAGGTGGGAACAAGAACTCAGAGCCAGGGTGTCCCTGGGAAGAGGCAGGAATCTTGGAGATTTATCCACACAGTGACCTCAGCTGACACAGCCCAGGAATGAAAAGAACCCTAATGAAAACATTTAAATAGAACCCTAATTCTTCTCCTCAACCCTGTACTAAGAAGCTGATAGTCAGGCCAGGGTAATGGTTCAATTAATTGTTTGCAGCTCAGCCATGATGACCTGAATTCCACTCCCAGCACCCATGGAAAATGCTGGGCATGGTAACGTGTGCTTCTGTTTCCAGAGTTGGGGAGGTGGAGACAAATGGATCCCTGCGGTTCACTTGCCAGCCAGCTTAGCATAATTGGTGAGCCCCAGGTTCCAGTGGGAGACCCTGTTTCAAAACACAAGATGGACAGCTCCTGAAGAACAACACGCAAGGCTGACCTCTGGCTCCCATCCATAGCTGCATACGTGTACACGCACACAACCCCACATACAAACTGATGGGAATAATTACAATATGCCTCCTTTTAAAAACACCACGATTTGATTTCACGTGGGCGGCACCCTGTGAGGGTGTGTAGTGACCTAAGGCTGAGGAACAATGTTAGTAACAAAGAGAGGTTTCCAACTGTCCTGTGAAGTGTGAATTAAGAGAAAGGATATGGGTTCAGACAGTCCGCATCTAAAGCAACATAAAATAACTAAGCAAAGGGTCCTACTCAAGGGCTCTCGCTAGAATTTATCAAGGTCTTTCAATGCCTTAGGATGTCAGGTACTTCCTAGTTTCAATGATAATACAGATGCAATCACTGTTCTGTTAATTATGAACAAGCTGAAAAGTAAGCACTCAGGACAACAAAGACTAATCCACTGTTTTCCACTTGGGAAACAAAGAGCTCAGAACCATGACAGTTTCCTGAGGCCATTCCTAACTTTGAGGCAAGAAACTATCTCCTAATGGAAGAAGGTCAAGGTGCTCGTGGTTCTATCCTCAAGTCCAACCTTCTTAAACCTGTTACATTATTCAAAACAATGCTGCTCCCAACTCCATGGTCCTTTCTAGGGACAGAACTAGCCTTGAGTCAAAAAAAAAGCACACCTGAGGGGGGAGGTCTATTGTGCTTAGACTAGAGTTCTTTCCCACATCTAACAACAAAGCAGAAATAAAGTAGCAACCAGCACAGCTCACAAGCCTTGGCCAACTGTCTACTTCTTCACCATCTGCCCACACCTTTACACTGTAACTAGCTATAGTCAGACAGAACCGGAAACAGAATAACCATCCGAAAAGCCTCAACATGAAATCTCCCTCTCTCCCTCCCTAACTAGACATCTTTCCTCACAAGACCAGGCACGATGTCAGAAACCAAGTTCAAAATGCCTTTTTCAGAATGGATATTTTTTCTGGCAAACACCCAACCCACAGATCAGGAAAAGTATATTATTATGAAGCAATCAATACTAATGGGTTTGACGCCTAGAAATTATCCTGCTATGGGAGCAACAAGCCACGATCAGAATTCACTGTGCGTGTATAGTCCTTTAGACCGTCTTAAAAAGCTGTTCAGCTGTACATGCTCATAATCATGATGCTGCTGGGTCAGGGTAGCATCTCTCTTGTTGGCCAAAGCAACAGACAGACTTGGAAGAGTAAAGGAATCCTAAGAGGCAGAACACGAGCAGCAAAGGGTGCACTCTTACTCTCCTGGGTCCACAGGATGCACATGAATGGAGGATCTGACCTGGAACCAACTAACTCTACATTTAGGGTGGAAGCTCGGGGCAGACTGAAAGGTTTGGTCAATTAATCTTTTTTATAGGTTGTATACACAGAAAGATGTCCATTCTGTTTGAAACAATAGGACCCTGAATTCAAGTGGGTGTGCTCGTACACTTTACTGAGCAAAGGTTCAGCATGCCAGTATCCTCACAGATGAGAGTTTTAAATCCAATAATTTCACTTTAGTGATTCTTATAAATATCCCACTTTGATACTGGACAATAATAGTAATGGTAACAGTCACCCCCATATTGGGCCCAAGTCCTGTGGCAATCCCATTCAACACTTCACCACTGGAACTGATGTGCCAAGCATTATTATTTCCACTTCACAGATAAAGAAACTGAAGCTCAGGGAGATTAGGGAGCCCACCAAAGTCACATAGCTAAGTAAGATAACAAAGCAAACTCACACCCTCAGTTAATCTATACTACTTCTACCTCACAGATAGCAAACTCTGAACCCCAAACTGCTATCCATCTATTCTTCAAACTCTCTCCTCTAAGGCTATGCAGGGGCATCATATGATGAACTTTGGCCTTTCATCCATTCATCAAATGTGTACTGAGTACTCATCTTAATACTTCCTTCAGTCCTTTGCTTCCTTACCTCTTGCTGTGTGCTAGGTTCTATGTCTCAGGTACTAAGAATTCATCAGTAAACAACGTAGACAAAACTCTCACCCCGTGGAGGTAAAATTCTAGAGAAGGCAGGAAGACAATGAACAGAAGAAACAAGAACTGCAGGAACTGTACAAAGGTAGGCACTGAGGAGGATAGTCAAGGGAAGAGAGATACCAAATGCAATGATGCACAAAAACACAATTTTATGGTTATGAGAATATACCACTAGAGCAAAGACTTTTTGAGAGGCAGCAGTTTTAAGTGCCTTGACTGGGCTACTTTTATTAATCAAACATGATTGCAGGGTTTTCTCTGAAGGTATTTTGGAGATGTGGTTAATATGATTTGAGGGGTTAAGAAATCTATCTATATATCTTGACTCTGAGTAGAAGAGACAATCCTCAATAATGTGAGTGGACCTCAAGAAATCCATTGAAAGGTTTAATAACAGAATCAAAGTCAAACTTTCCCTGAGGAAGAAATCCTGCCTCAAGATTCCAACATCAACGCTTGCCTTAGAACAGTAGTTCTCAACCTATGGGTCATGACCCCTTTGTGATCAAATGACCCTTTCACAGGGGTCGAATATCAGATATTTACATTCTGATCCATAACTGTAGCAAATCACAGTTATGAAGTAGCAACAGAATAATTTTATGGTTGGGGGTCACCACAACATGAGGAACTATACTAAAGGGTTATAGCATTAGGAAGGTTGAGAACCACTGCCATAGTTTCTAGCCTACCTGCCCTATGGATTTCAGACTGTCCAGCCCCAACAATTGTATATGACACTTCCTTGAAATGAATCTCCTGGTATTTTTTTCAATTGCAAGTGTATACTATCATACATATGCATGCATATGTACTATATATATGCATATCTAATATATGCAACTATACATGTATAGTGTGTATAAAGCACACATATGCAGGCATATATATGTGTGTGTATAGTTGTTTTATATATATATATATATATATATATATATATATATATATATGTTGGTTGTTTTTTAGTCTTGGCTCTTTTGAGGGGCCCACCACCCAGCTCCCAAATAAATCACACATGGAGGCTTATTCTTAATTATAATGCCCGGCCTTAGCTTGGCTTGTTTCTTGCCAGCTTTCTTTAACTTAAATTATCCTATCTATCTTTTGCCTTTGGGCTTTTATCTTTCTCTATATCTGTGTACCGTTCATTACTGCTTACTACATGGCTTGCTGTGTAGCTGGGTGGCTAGCCCCTGATGTCCTCCTCCTTCTCTGGCTCCTGCTCCTCCTCCTTTCCTCCCAGATTTCTCCTTCTATTTATCCTCTCTGCCTGCCAGCTCCACCTATCCTTTCTCCTGCCTCACCATTGGCCATTCAACTCTTCATTAGACCATCAGGTGTTTTACACAGGCACAGTAACACAGTTTCTGAGTTAAACAAATGTAATATAAACAGAAGTAACACATTAAAATAATATTCCCCAACTGTGTGTGTGTGTGTGTATACCACTCTCACTCACGCATAAAGTACTTAATATAAGAAACAAAGTAAAAATGCACTGTATTAGACATTAAAATGCTGACAGACAAATGTGACCAGGACAGATACGACTTCTACAAGCCTGAAGCTTACAGACCAAACATGGGAACTAACAACTGACCTTTCTCCTCCAAGATCCTCAGGCCCTTCCTAGATCCACTTACTTTACTCACCTCCCTTAGCCTATAACCAACATTTTTGTTTTGTTTTGTTTTTTGAGACAGTGTTTCTCTGTACATCCTGGCTGTCCTAGAACTTGCTCTGTAGACCAGGCTGGACTTGAACTCACAGAGATCCACCTGCCTCTGTCTCCCGAGTGCTGGGATTAAAGGTGAGCGCCGCAACTGTCCCACTTTCATAATCAATATTTCAACTTTTGTTTCATTTTTTTAATAGTTGACTTCTAGATGTGTGTGGGTTTCTGCAAGTGAGTACCGTGGTCACAGAGACCAGAGGAGGATGCTACATCCTCTGGAGCTGGAGGAGTTACAAGCTGGAACTGAACCAGAGTCCTCTAGGAGAGCAACAAGTGCTCTTGACCACCGAGTCATCCCCCAGCCCTTCTATCTTACCTATCTTAAGCATTTCGAGTTGCCCTGCCCTCTTACTACACAGGCCACATTACTATCATCACTATCTATTGATACTGCTGTCATTATCATTTCAGCTCACTTTTAGGGTTCACAGAGCTTAGGAACCTGTCTACATGTCTT
>CABHPQ010141456.1:0-10230 GCA_902168405.1 Peromyscus aztecus
ACTTGGGTGTCAAGGAAATAAGTGAGAGTAGGGGGTACCTTGGAAGCAGTTGGACATGTCCAGTTATTAATTGAGGATTAAGTGGCGGTATTCTATTCTTTGGGAGTAAAATTGTATATAGATAAAGCAGAGCAGTTAAGAGTTAAGCCTAAGCAAGTAGTAAAAGTCAGGTTGCAGCAAGTATCTCTCTCTCTGTGTCTAGGTTTCTCCCTTTCTCTCTCTCTCTCAATATCTATCTACTATATTAGGTAAAAAATATATATATAGGGTTTAGGTATAGGGATATTATGTAGGAAAAAAATTAAGGTAAGAGTAGAATTTCCCTAGTGCCAGACCTGGTGCGCAGAAAACAGTGTCTAGGAACCAGCGACTATTGCAGATTCAGCAGTTTGAAAAGAAGCTGATATGGGGCTGGGAAACAGTTAGGAGTTGTTTGTATATTCACTTGTAGAAAGTTTGAAACTAGGGGAGTTAAGGTAGAACAGCACAAGTACAGAGGTTCTTGGAGTTTGCAGAGGGGCTGTGTCCTTGATTTTCTGACTGCAGGACTCTGGATGCAGACTCCAGAAGGAGAATCAGCGTTGAAATGCAACATTATGAGGAGCATGGGCTGGAAAAAGATCCCAGTGGAAGCTTTGGGCCTGTGGGCACTATTCAGGACAGTTTGGATCTGAGTCTTGAACAGCAGGGGGGGGTTCCCTGAGGGTAGACACAGCAGAACAAAACTTTCTGCTCCACTGGAACTGTCACCCAATGGGAACACTTTTACAAAATTGTTCAATCAGGGTCAGTTCTCTCTTGGCCATGAAGCCAAGTTTAAGGAACAGAAGTCTTGAGATGAAAGAAGAAAGAAACTGAAGGGTTTGAGAGACTTAGTAATTTCTCTTTCTCAAAAATTGAAGGCTCTTCAGATCTCTCCTTCTCAGACACTCATCTTCCTTCTGTAGTGACAGAAATAGACTCACCTTGGGGGTCGTCTATCAGGATGGGAAAGTTGCCCATAGTTGCCCTGTTGCACAAACCTCCTAGAGCTTGGCAAACCCTCACTGCTAATCCTGCATCTCCCCTTCAAGCTAGTAATTAGAGAAGCAGTTAACAGAGGGGAGGAGGTGCAAGGATTTCAAATGTTCCCCATAATTGAGCAGCAAGATGCCCAGGGTAATCTCTTGTGAGTGAGTGTTCTGATTCCTTTTAAACAACTTAAGGAATTAAAAACAGCATGCAACCAATATGGCCCAACAACTCCATTTATACAAGATTTGTTAGAAAGCCTTTCTCTAGAAGCCTTGTCTCTCAGGGACTGGAAATCAATGGCCAGAGTTGCTTTTCAGGTGATTATTTGCTGTGGAAAAGCAAGTTTGTAGAGCAATGTCAAACCACAGCTGAAATAAATCAGGTCCTACAGATTTCCATTAATTTTTTAAAAAAATATTTTTATTTTATAATTAATTTAATTTTACATATCAGCCACGGATTCCCCTGTCCTCCCTCCTCCCACCCACCCCCAGCCTTCCCCTCTAATCCATCCCCCATTCCCACCTCCTCCAAGGCAAGGTCTCCTGTAGCATGAGTCTTAAAAGTTCTTATTAATAAAATCAAACCTGAGGCCAGTTATTGGGGTGAACACTGGAAGATCAGAGAGACAGAACAAGCCATAGCTAACCTCACCTTGCCAGATCCTCAGCTGGTCTTGTTTCCTCAGACTGGAGGCTTCTGTGTCCTCATCTGAATAAATCTCAGCTGAACTGCTGCTAGAAGCCTGAATGCTTAACCAGCCAAATGCTTCTAGTTCCTGGTCTTCACGCCTTATATGCCTTTCTGCTATCTGCCATCACTCCCTGGGATTAAAGACTCACTTTCTGGGATTAAAGACGTGAGTCACCATGCTTGGCTGTATCCAATGTGGCCTTGAACTCACAGAGATCCCAAATGGATTTCAGCCTCTGGAATGCTAGGATTAAAGGCGTGAGTGCCAACATTTTCTAGACTAAGTATCTGGTGGTTTTCCTGTTCTCTGACCCCAGATAAGTTTATTAGGGTACACAATATTTTGGGGAACACAATACCACCACAGTCTCCCCTGGGGAGTCAGTCCAGCCTGGTAGATTCAGTTGAGGCAGGTCCAGTCCCCTCCTCCCTACACCAAGGCTGAGCAAAGTGTCTCAGCATAGGCCCTAGCTTCCAAAAAGCCACCTCATGCACCAAGGACAGGTCCCAGGTCCATTGCCTGGGGGCCTCCTAAACAGTTCAAGCTAAACAACTGTCTCACTTATCCAGAGGGCCTGGTCCAGTTCCATGGGGGCTCCTCAGCTACTTGTTCACAGTTCATGTGTTTCCACTAGTTTGGCTATTTGTCCCTGTGCTTTTTCCAATCGTGGTCTCTTGCTCATATAATCCCTCTTCTCTCTCACCGATTGGACTCCTGGAGCTCCACCTGGGGCTTGGCCGTGGATCTCTGCATCTGATTCCATCAGTCACTGGATGAGAGTTCTATCATGACAGTTAGGGTGTTCGGCCATCTGATCACCAGAGTAGGTCAGCTCAGGCACTCTTTCGACCATTGCCAGTAGTCTATAGTGGAGGTATCTTTGTGGATTTCTGGGGACCTCTCTAGCACTCTGCTTCTTCCTATTCCCATGGGGTCTTCATTTATCATGGCATCTCTTTCCATGATAAATGTTCTCCCACTTTGTTCCTGATCCAGCTGGGACCTCCCGCTCCCCTAAGCTCTCTTTCCCCCGACACTTGCCCTCCATTTTCCCCCCTCACCCCCAGTTTGCTCATGTAGATCTCATCCATTTCTCTGTCATTGGGTGATCCCTGTGTCTTTCTTAGGGTCCTCTTTACTAGGTAGCCTCCCTGGAGTTGTAAGTTGCAGTCTGGATATCCTTTGCTTTACATCTAGTATCCACTTATGAGTGAGTACATACCATGTTTGTCTTTCTGAGACTAGGTTACCTCACTCAGGATGATTTTTTCTAGATCCATCCATTTGCCTGCAAACCTCATGATGTCATTGTTTTTCTCTGCTGAGTAGTACTCCATTGTGTATATGTACCACATTTTCTTTATCCATTCTTCAGTTGAAGGGCATCTAGGTTGTTTCCAGGTTCTGGCTATTACAAATAATGCTGCTATGAATATAGTTGAGCATGTGCCCTTGTGGTATGATTGAGCATTCCTTGGGTATATGCCCAAGAGTGGTATAGCTGGGTCTTGAGGGAGGCTGATTCCCAATTTTCTAAGAAAGCGCCATATTGATTTCCAAAGTGGCCTTACAACTGGATGTCAACATGTAGAAGACTGCAAATAGATCCATATCTGTCACCGTGCACAAAACTTAAGTCCAAGTGGATCAAAGACCTCAAGATAAATCCAGTTACTCTGAACCTGATAGGAGAAAATAGGAAGTAGTCTTGAATGCATTGGCACCGGAGATCACTTCCTAAAAATAACACCAGTAGCACAGACACTGAGAGAAACAATTAATAAATAAGACCTCTTGAAACTGAGAAGCTTTTGTAGGGCAAAGGACACAGTCAACAAGACAAAACAACAGCCTACAGAATGGGAAAAGATCTTCACCAACCCCACATCTGACAGAGGGCTGATATCCAGAACATATAAATAACTCAATAAATTAGACATCAAAATACCCAACAGTCCAATTAAAAAAAATGGGCTATAGAACTAAACAGAATTCTCAACAGAAGAAGCTCAAATGGCTGAAAGACATTTAAGGAATTGCTCAACATCCTTATCATCAGGGAAATGCAAATCAAAATGACTCCAAGATACCATCTTACACCTGTCAGAAGGGCTAAGATCAAAAACACTGAAGACAGCTTGTGTTGGAGAGGATGTGGAGCAAGGGAACACTCCTCCACTGTTGGTGGGAATCCATTACTTTTGATATGCTTCCCGGAGAAGGCCTTTATCTGGAGATAGGTCAGCAGTTAAATTTTGATATGGCAGTATATGCTCAGGTTAATGTAGCTGGCAAAAAGGCCTGGAGTAAGCTTCCATCATCTGGAAGACAGACAGAGGATTTATCAAAGATAAGGCAAGGGCCTAATGAATTGTTTCAGAACACTCCTCTCTAGGCTAATGCAAACAGCAGATAGGTTAATTGGGGATGCAGAAGCTGGACTTTTGCTCATTAAGCAGCTCACCTATGAAAATGCTAATGCCACTTGTCAAGCCACTTTGAGACCTTTTAGAAAGAAAGGAAACATCTCTGACTATATTCGATTTTGTTCAGCTACAGGACCTTCATACCATCAAGGGATAGTCATTTCTACAGCATTACAGGGAAAAACAGTCAAGGATGTTCTTTACCAGTAAAGAAATTATGGTTCAAGGCAAGGGAAAGTAGTTGATCACTGGGAAGCTGCTTTGGGTGTGGCCAGATGGGACACCAGGTCAATAGGTGTCCTGAAAGGGGAAAAAGCTTAAGGGCAAATATGGAATCTGGGTTGTGCCTGAGATGCAAAAGAGGGAAGCATTGGGCTAATAACTGTCTATCAAGGACTGATACCCAGGGGAATCCTTTTCAGGGAAACAGATGGAGGAGCCAGCTCCAGGCCCCAACAGAGTAGATTTCTGGGGTAATTCTGCAGTCTGTCTCACAGCAAAGAAACATATTCAGGACCTCTATAGAGCAATCCCAGGTAGTGCTGGATTAGATCTCAGCTTTTCCATTTATGTAGTTTTGACTCCTGAAATGGGGATGCAGGTCCTTCCTACTAGTTTTATGGGCTTTTGCCAGAAGTCACTGTAGCGTTATTGCTGGGAAGAAGTAGCACCACCATGCAGGGGGTCTTTGTTGCTCCTGGAGTAATTGAGAAATTAAGGTGATGACTCACTAACCTAAGGGAATTTCTATAATAAAGACAGGCCAGAGACTTGCATAGTTAATTTTGCTTCCTCAGGTGCAAACAAAAAATCTAGTTATAAAGGATAAGAGAGGAGAAGCTGGAGTTGGTTCATCAGATGCCTATTGGCTACAAGTCATAAGTCCACAGTATCCAGAACTCACTTTGGTTATAAACAGAAAAAACTTCTCAGGTCTTTTAGACATGGGCATGGATCTGTCTGTTGTTACTGCTAGTCAATGGCCTTCCATGTGGACAAAGATGGAAACTACTACACAGCTGCAAGGGATTGGTCAAACTCAGTGTCCTGAGCAAAGTATCAATGAACTCTCCTGGAAAAATGAGGAAGGTCATGAAGGAACTTTTCGGCCATACATTGTCCCTCACTTACCTGTAAATTTGTGGGATCAAGATGTTATGAGTCATATCAGAGTAAATTTATATAGCCCCAATACAGTAGTCACTAAACAAAAGGTTCATGACCAGGAGTTAGTAAAAAATAGTGATGATCAAATGTCATCTTTGCTCCCTACAGAAAGGACTAATAGGGATGAATTAGAGTATTTTTAGCAAGGGTCATTGAGCGGCCTGTACTCCATGTAGATCCTATAACTTGGAAATCTGACAATCATGTGTGGATAGGTCAATGGCCCCTAACAGAAGAAAAAATACAAGCCATCCAGCAGTTACAGTTATAGGAACAGTTGGATGGTGGCCATATCGAACCCTCTAATTCTCTCTGGAATTCTCCTATCTTCCTGATCAAAAAGAAATCAGGGAAATGGATATTATTACAGGATTTAAGGAAAATTAATGAGACCATACAGTCAATGGGAGCTTTGCAGCCTGGATTGCCTACCCTACAGCAATACCAAAAGATACTTATAAAATTATTTTGGATTTTAAAGGTTGTTTTTATACCATTCTTTTGGCTCCCCAAGATTGTCAAAGATTTGCATTTAGTGTTTCATCAGTTAATTTTAAAGAGCCCATGAAAAAATTTCGTTAGACAGTTTTGCCCCAGGGAATGGTCAATAGCCCAACATTGTGTCAGAAATTTGTGGCTCAAGCTATCCAAAAGGTTAGAGATCAACTTCAGCAAGTTTATATTATTCATTGTATGGACAACTTGCTTGCACATAAAGATAAATTTTGCTTGACACCTTTAGACAGCTTCAGTACTGCCTTTCCCATGCAGGGTTAATTATCACTCCAGAGAAAGTGCAAAGACAGCCACCTTTTCAGTATCTAGGATATATATTATACCCTAAGGAATTAAAGCCTCAAAAATTGGAAATAAGAAAGGATGGGTTAAAAACTTTGAATGATTTTCAAAAGTTATTAGGGGACATTCAATGGTTGTGACCTTATTTAAAATTATCTACCAGTGATTTGGAACCTTTAAATGATTTTTTGAAAGGAGATAGTGATCCTAATTCACCAAGACAGTTAACTGAAAAGGGTAGACAGGTTCTTTTACAGGTTGAGAATGTTATTCAATATCAGGAAGTACATTATATTAATTATGATTGACCTTGGCATGCATATATCTTGCCCACTAGACATACTCCTACAGCAGTATTATGGCAAAACAGTCCTCTTTTATGATTACATTTTCCTGTTTCAAAGCTGAGGCATTAAATCCATATTACAAAGCTGTAGCTTGTTTAGTACAGAAAAGCAGGATTGAATCTAGACATTATTTTGGTAAAGAACCAAGTGTGATCAATGTTCCTTTCACAAAACAGCAAATTGATTGGCTTTTTCAAAATAATGATTCTTGGGCAATTGCCTTTTCTCAGTTTTTAGGTCAAGTTGATAATCAGTTTCCAGCTGATCAATTGTTATAATTCACCCAAATGCATTCATTTGTATTTCCTAAGGTTGTGATAAAAGACCCCATAAGAAATGCTATGCTAGTTTTTACTGATTGTTCCTCCAATGAGAGGACTGCTTATGTTATCAATGGTAAAAGCTACATAGTACAAACAACCCCAGCTTCAGCACAGACAGTAGAATTGAGGGCAGTGAATAGGATTTTTCAGTTTCTTGTAGATAGTTCATTTAATTTATATACAGATAGTCATTATATTTATAGAGCTCTTCAAGTTATAGAAACTATTCCATGCATTGAGACTAGTAACAGTCAGGTTAGGATGCTGTTTCAACAAATTCAAGATGCTATTCACCAAAGAAAGCTACCACGCTTTGTGGGTCACATTACAGCTTATTCCAGTCTTCCTGTTACTTTAGCCACTGGTAATGCATCAGCTAACAAATTAACATGGATGGTTTCCTTATCTCAGGTAGAATTAATTCAACAGTCACATGCTTTTCATCATCAAAATAGCAAAAGTCTAAGCAATTCAGTCTTACCAAGGAAGTTGCTTGACAGATAGTTAAACAATGTGGGGTATGTCCAAAGTATTTTCCTGTACCTCACTTGTAGGTAAACCCTCAAGGCCTTCTTTCTAATCATTTATGGCAAATGGATGTCACTCACGTTGCAGAATTTGGCAAGTTACAATATGTACATGTGACCATCAACACTTATTCAGTATTTCAAATGGCCAGTGCACAATCTGGAGAAGCCACAAAGAATGTAATTGCTCATTGCCTGAAATGTTTCTCCTATATGGGGATACCAAAAAATTATTAAAACTGACAATGGTTCTGGATATAGTAGTAAAGCATTTCAGCAATTCTGTTCCCAATGGCAAACTGAGCATAAAATAGGCATTCCTTATAATCCTCAAGGACAACGCATCATTGAGAGAGCCCATGGCAGTCTCAAGATGCAGCTTCAAAAAATTAAGAAGGAGGAATTGTAACCTCAGTCACCACATAATGCATTGAATCATGCTCTTTTAGTTCTGAATTTTTTTTAATGTGGATGTCTGTGAGCAATCTGCCATGGAAAGATTTTAGGCATGATGGCACACAAGCAACTTCTGCTCAGGGGAAACGGAAAGATCCTTGCTTGGGATTATAGAAAGGATCTAACCCTGTTTTAATATGTGATCAAGGGCATGTTTCTGTTTTTTCACAAGATGAAAATGAAGCTCAGGGCTGCCTGAGTGCTTGGTGTGGTGCATGGAACAGAGGAATGTCAGCCCTAATGACACCATAGTTGCTGATGTTCTACTAGAGGAATTGGAGTGAAAGCAGTTGAATCAGTGTTCTTGATCCAATGATGTTCCATCCAAAGTCTGGAGAAAGCAGGAGACTAAGGAGGCCCCCAGACTACTGAGGAGGAGTTTGGGACAAAGGTTTTGTCACTAAATGGTATTCAAGGACTGAGACTGTGAAAGCTGGAATGCAAACGGAGCCCAGAGCCACACTGCTTCCAGTTGCTAGTGGCAAACCAATGCATGGCTCCTTTAAGAGATGGTTCCTGATCCCTACTAGGAGAGCAGACCGCTTTACTAAGAACTCTGTAGCAGCTCAGTTACCTTGGCAACCACCTTCATCCCTAAAGCAAGATTCTTTGGGAAAGACTGCCATAAAATGCTGCTGTAACTGAGAGTGAAGTTTCAGTAATGCTCATTTGAACTGAGTTGAGTTGTTGCATTGGGGGGGGGGGGGCTGCAACAAATTTAGGTAAAGGGACTACCCCCCAGCTGGCAACTGGCTGCCACCAGGCATACTTCCACTATGGTGGTACACTGCAACTGGCTCTAGGATGGCTGGGAGGGCCCAGCAGGGAAGGTGGCTGGGGGGGCAGTACTGCCCAAGTGCTACAGCCCCCCAGCAACAGTACCCACTGAATCCCAGGGCTGAGGGAGCCAAATATAAAGACACCGGAGCTGCTGAGAAGTTAAGCTCTGATTTCAAACTTTCAGGGGAATTTAAGACTGTTATTAGAACTGACTTTGAACTTCAAACTTCAGAAATGAAACAGTTTTGAGTTCACCTATGATTTTAAATATGGTTACTCACGATTCATGTACCCTCTGTCTTGTTAGAAGAAAATGCAAATATTTCTGTTAAGAGATCACTTTTGAATGTTTGCTAAAGTTTGTAAAGTGTAAATAGTTCTATTAAGAGTTTGCCTTTGGATGTAAGTTTATAAGAATTGCAAATATGTATAATAATATTCATGCTAGAACTATGTTAACCTATTGATATTAATGAACCATCATTTGGTAAAGCTAAGGAAGTCTTTAGGTTTGATGCGGTTGCATCAGGAGTTTACTGATTTATTTGATGCAATTGATCAAGAGTTCATTGATTTAAAAAGGGGCTTGGTGCAGCTGAGGCTCCTTTAGACATCTTAGACCCATTCAAAAAGGACATTCCATCTTGGTCAACCTCTACTCCTTTACTGGGGGTATGGTAGCCATAGGAATTGCTGTTCTTGTTCCAGCTACTTGCAAGCTCTTAGTAGGGACCTGACTTAAGGACCTGAGTCAGAGCTGCATAGAGTTAAGCTCTGTACTTTCCCCTGCCAGAGGCTGGTAGTCAGAGATGGGTAAGTACTTCTTGCTAGCTGCCAACTTAAAACAGGGTACACTTGATGGAAAGTTTATCTTCATGATGGGTAAGGCTGATTAGCGAAGGAGAAGAGTGACTTAAGACAGGCAGTCTATCTAAGGGGTCTGAGAGGCCCTTTAAATTATTAAGAAGGGGGGATTTGTGGAGGCCCAAATTACTCAGGGTTTGAGAATCTGAGCTTGCTTTGCCCAGAAGGGCTATGTAAGGGGATGATTTGAACATGGGCATGGTTACCAGGTGTTTGGAAGGGCCTATAATTGGCTGTGCTGTGTGTTTTGATCTAGCAAGGGGGAGGTCTTCTGCCATGCCCCTTGGTATTGTTATAAAAAGCCATTTTGAAGAGGCAGAAGGGGCCATTGGGTATTGCCCCAAGTCCTGAAGCTATCCTGTGTTTCTCTCTTTCTCCTCTTTGCTATCTTTCTAACTAATATTTTCTTATCCCTCTCTCCTCCTCATAGAAACCCTAGGAAAAGTGAAGCTGGCCTCCCACATCCACTACCAGGAATTATGAAGTAAATTTTCCCACATTTGGAGAACTCTGAGAGGACTGCATACCCAGAGTGCAATGGATGAGCCTTACCCAGGGAAAAGAATATTACTTACTCCATGGTCGTGATGTCTCCCCACTACAGAAGTATAAGCCACTATGTTTGTGACAACATGTTTCAGCAGCCAGAGAAACCAAACAGAATCCTACACAAGCTCAGCTGCTCTCTGAAGGAAGGCTGACATACATAACCTTTCAGGGAATCTCTGTCAGCACGGCAGACACAAGCTACAAGAAGGCATCCTTCTCCACAGAACCACAGGGCCACAGACAGAAGCTAGATAAGATGGACACATGATGGGGATAGCGAGGCCC
>CABHPQ010141457.1:0-40584 GCA_902168405.1 Peromyscus aztecus
AATTATAGTTATAATATCTAGTCTATTTATAATAACTAGTTTATTTGCAAAATTAAAGAAGATATCCTATCTATCTTATATTTGTGAGTCTAAGGTTTTATATCTAACTTATCTTTTATCATAACTTAGGAAATTATAGCTATATAGTCTTCAACTATATCAAAGACCTCAGAAGGATATAATACTACCTGAGAAAAGGGAGAAGGATGCAATGTAGTTGTAACCAACCATCTTATTAAATAAGAAACACAGAGCCAAGGTAAAGATAAAAGCCCAAGAGGTCAGAGCTAGGAGCTTACCTGCGTGCTGCTGGCTAGCTTCTTCCGCCAAGAGACCTCTCCGAAAAGGAACTACTTCCTGTGCGTTCGTCCTTAAATAGAGTTCTGGTTCTTCCTTCTCATTGGTTGTAAATGCAACTACGTGACTGCCTCATCACTGCCTGTGTACAGACCTCTGGACACACATTGGAGCGTGTGTCTCCAATGCTGGCTGTATCCTTGAACACACAGAGATCTACCTAGTTCTGCCTGCCGAGTACTGGGATTAAAGCCGTGCACCACCACGCCCGGCTCTCGCTATGGCTTGCTAACAGCTCTGACCTCTAAGCAACTTTATTTATTAACATACAAATAAAATCACATTTCAGTACAAATAGAATACCACTATAATGTAATCAACTTTCGGGAGTCTTGCAGGGTAGACAGAGACAGCTGGCATCCTGGACAGTCATCCAAAGTTCTCTTGTAAAGTTGGGGCATCAGTCTTCAGCCCACAGGGCTACAGTCTCTCGGTTACTTTTCTCAGTGTCCTGTAGAATGTCTGGCAGTTTCCTCTGCAAAGCAGGAAACTGAAGGACCATTTTGCCAAGCAAAGTTCCATGGTTACCTTCTTATGGGTCCTGCATGTCCAGTCGATCAAGCAGTCCAGGCAAGAACAGTTTCTTGCCCAAATCGCTATTTTTGCTAAGAAGAAGATAAACTCCATATGGAGTGTCTTTGATGCCCATCCTCCTCTCTGAAGTTAATCGGTGCTGCAGGAGCAGACATGTCTCACTGTCCAGAAAGTCTAAACTTTTAAAAACATTTTAAATGCCATATTATGTAGGTCTTTGAAGTATTTGAAGATTACCTATCTATCTGAAATATATCTTTGTATACCTAGAAAACTTAACTAACATGCTACAAGTTTGACTATCATAGAAGACTAATTATTAATATGTATTTTTAATTATCCTTTACAATCTAAATGAGTTACATAAACATAATACCTCAAACGAGAATATATATATATATGTATATACATTATATACATATACAGTATAACAAAATTAAGTTTAAACTTGTATCAA
Source organism: Peromyscus aztecus (assembly GCA_902168405.1). Taxonomy (NCBI): domain Eukaryota; kingdom Metazoa; phylum Chordata; class Mammalia; order Rodentia; family Cricetidae; genus Peromyscus; species Peromyscus aztecus. The sequence continues at coordinate 1,349 of CABHPQ010141457.1, forward strand.
TAAATCTATACCAATGTAAAACATTTTAAACATAAACTAAAATCTATACCAATGTAAAACATTTTAAACAAGTTGTTGCTCTTTAAAAGTAGGTTCATTAATGTACCCTTTTATCCTATCATCTCTATAGCCTATATATATATATCATATCCCCCTTTTTTTTTAGAAAGAGATCACATTTATAATCAACATGTTTTAAATAAAAATATTGGTTTTTCACTGTCTCACACCAGAGGGCTCTTCTAATTTGGGACACATGAATCTCTTAACCTCTTTTTAAGCAATATGCCTGGGTTTAGAGAAGGATTGAGCCAATTTCATCTCTAAAGCCAGCTTGGTATATTTGGGAATTTGGGTGTAGCTTTTCTTACTACTTCCTGCTGGAGGGGGCACTGTGTCTTATGGGGACACAAAGAAAATTTTAGGATCATGGAGTAGTCCATGAGGGTGTATTGTCTGAGCCAGTTGCCTTGAATCTGATCTGGATGTTGGATCATCTGAGCCATGGTGTCATCGGAGACCTTTCAGGGGGTCTTGGCTGGTCAAACCTGATGTATGTTTATCTGGAACAAATCCATAGCCTCTGGATTTCTTTGGAAATAAAAGCAGAGCCTCCTTTCCAAAGCAACATATCCTTACATCCAAATTTTGAAGTCAAGGTACATTTAAAATATCCATATTGGTTTAACTCAACATCTTTTATGATCAAATGTTTTTCTACAGTTAAAAATCCCAAAGACAATGCAGATTCTCTGTGTGATATCCATCTTTACATGGCTTATTTTTTAAATTAATTTTACTGTCTCTTAAAAAGCTTTACTCTTAAAAACTATTTTTTTATATAACTGTATATATTCCTTTTTTTTTCTCTTTCAAGCCTAGGTACATTTTTACACACTTTGTAAAGCATGTAAAGTCTTGTTCCATCTGAATCTGTCTTATCATGAATCTATCATTTTAAACTGTAGCATTTCTAAGACTGAAATGGCTGTTGTGGCTGCTGGCTCTGCCCACCTCAGCTTCCCAACATGGCCGTGGTACAGTTTACCTCCAGCTCTGGATCTGGAGTCATATGTACCTTTAACTATCAGAAGTAGTTGTATCAAAGCAGTGTGTAGCCCAGAAACATTTATTTTTTTATTTTTTTATTTTATTTTACTAGCAAAGGCTAAATCCACCATTCAGCAGTGTAATGTGCCGCTTGTAGATGCCTCATTCCTGCCATACTGCTGGTCAAACGCACCTGCCAGGAACCCGCCAACTTGAGAGAGACAACTAGGAAGCTGTTTTTAGCTCTGTTTTGAATTGATTATTAAATATTCTCAGGTTTAAGGTGGAAACTCGAGCCATTGAGTGCCATTTGTAGCTGGAGAGCTTCTCTCCAGGTCCCTCCAGGTCCCACCAAGCCCCTGCAGTTCGAAAGCCCACTTATAAAATAAACACACAGATGCTTATATTATTTAAACTGTTTGGCCTAATGGCTCAGGCTTCTTGTTTACTGTTATTATATCTTAAATTAACCCATTTCTATAAATCTATACCTTGCCATGTGGCTCATGGCTTACTGGCATCTTCATGTGCTGCTTGTCATGGAGGCGGCTGGCAGTGTCTCTCTGCTTCAACCTTCCACTTCCCAGAATTCTCTTCTCTGCTTGTCCTGCCTATACTTCTTGCCTGGCTACTGGCCAATCAGCATTTTATTTATACAGAGTGATATCCACAACAGAAGCTTTTTTAGTTTCATGAGGTCCCATTTGTCAATTTTTGATCTTAGTGCCTGTGTCAATGCAGTCCTGTTCAGAAAGTCTTCCCCATACTAAGGAGTTCAAGGCAGTTCCTACATTCTCTTTTGTCTCATTACCTTGTTTTCTGTTGAGGTATTTGATCCAACTGGACTTGAGTTTTGTGCAGGGTGACAAATATGGATGTCTTAGAATTCTTTTACATATAGCCATCTAGTTTGACCTGCAGCATTTGTTGAAGATGCTATCATCTTTCCAGTATGTATTTCTGGGTTCTTTATAAAAAATCAGGTGCCCACAGGTAAGTAGACTTATGTCTGGGTCTTAAGTTCCATTCTATTTATATTTATCAATATCACTATTTTTATGCCAATACTATGCTGTTTTTCTTGTTTAGCTTTGTAGTATAACTTGAAATCAGAAATGGTGAGACCTCCTGTAGTTCTTTTATTGTTGAGGATACTTTTAGTTATCCTGGGCTTTTGTTTTACCATATGAAATTAAGAAATGTCCTTTCAAAATATGTGAAGAATTGTTTTGGTATTTTGACAGATGTTGCATTGAATCTGTAATGTGCTTTTGGTGTGATCACCAATTTTACTATATTGATGCTACCAAATCACCAACATGGGAGATGCTTCAATCTTCTAATATCTTCTCCAATTTCTTTCTTCAAAACTCAATGTCTTTATCATACTTTTTTTTTGCTGGCTTGATTACAATTTCCCTAAGTTATTTTATAGTATTTCAAACTATTGTGAAAGGTGGTGTTTCACTGATTTATCAGTCTGTTTTCATTTGTACATTCAAGGACTACTGAATTTTTTGAGTTAATCATATATCCAGCTACTTTGCTGAAAATGATTATCTGCTGTAAGAGGTCCCTGGTCGAATTATTTTGGTCCCTTATGTATACTATCATAAAATTTGAAAATAATGATATTTTGGCTTCTTAGTTTCCAAATTGTATCTTCTTTGTCTCCTTATTTCTCTAGCTAAGACTTCAAGTACTAGATTGAATAAATATGGAGAGAATGAACAACCTTGCCTTTTACCTGATTTTAGTGTAATTGCTTTGAGCTTCTCTCCATTTAAATTGATGTTGCCTAGAGACTTGCTTCAAACTGTCCTTATGATGTTTAGGTATGTTCCTGTATCCCTAATCGTTTTATTTTTATCATATGAGATTATATATTTCCTATATTTTCATGTGTGTAGTTTGAAGGAGACCCCCCACCCAGCAGGGGGTCCATTCAGGACCATGAATTAGGCAATAGCTACACCCAACCACGAGTTTTCTTAGAGAGATCTTTAATAGTGGGGAAGAAAATGTAAAGTGGCTGCTTTCTGACTCTGGCAGAAAAATAGTAGCAAATAATCTTGCATGTGTAATTTTTAAGAGGAGATTCCAGAGAGGTCTATGTAAGAATGTGGTGGAATTTGGTGTTAAATGGGATAGGAAATGAGAGAGAAGGTGAAGGGGACCAGAGGAAGTGGACAGGGGTATTTGCCCCAGGTGGTCAAAGGACTGCCTCTTGAAAGAGAAGAGACTAATGTGGCCAGGCCCATAGGCACATGGTAGTTTATAAATGTAAAATCAGAAAATCTGTGTTAGGATGAGGTGTTACGTTTTAATTTGGCATGTTAATTAAATGAGCCAAATTTGGCTTCTGATTGCTGAACTTCAATACTTCAATAGCTGGATTTGGTAGTCAGCCTTAGAAGCAGGAAGTGGCCAAATAAGGGAATAGGCCTTGGTGGCTAGCTTTAGAAATATAATGTAACAGTTTTTAGCAAGGCAGGGGAAATGGGGGAGAAGAGAAAGACTGATAGAGTCACATACTTGAGTGTATTTAGTGTTTTTCATAGTTAATCTCCTTAGGTTGGAGTTTTCCTAATATCACATTCTGTATGGCTGAAATTGTAGATATGTATTCTTTAAATTTGGTTTTATCATGTAATGTTTTATTTACTCCATCTAGGGTAATTGAAAAATTTTCAGAATATAGTACTTTGGGCTGGTCTGTGGTCTCTTAGAATCTTTAGGATATCTGTCCAGGCCCTTCTGAATTTTGGAATCTCCATTTAGAAATCAGCTATAATTCTAATAGTTCTTCCTTTATAAGTTACTTGGTTTCTTCCCCTTGCAGGTTTTACTATTCTTTCTTCATTCTGCATGTTTAGTGTCTTGATTATCATATGGCAAGGGGGATTTCTTTCCAGGTACAAACTCTCTGTGTTCTGTATGCTTCTTGTACATTTTCTATTTCAGGTTAGGAAATTTTTCTTCTTTGATTTTATTGTAAATATTTTTTTCTATGTTTGATCTGGGTTTCTCTTTCTGCTATTCCTGTCGATGTGTTCCAGTTTTTCTGGATGTTTTGTTTCAGGAAGTTTTTAGATTAAACATTTTCTTTGAGCACTATTTTTTTATTCTATTATATCATCAATACCTGAGATTCCTTCTTATGTCTCTTGTATTCTATTGACGGAGCTTGCTTCTGTAGTTCTTTATTGGTTTACCAAATTTTTTACTTCCAGAATTGTTTCAGTTTGGGTTTTCTCCATCTATTCTACCTCCATCTTCAGGTCTTGAAAAGTTTTATTCATATCCTTGCTCTCTCTCTCTTTCTCTCTTTCTTTCTCTCTCTCTTTCTCTCTCTCTCTCTCATTTCTCAGCATGTGGTTCTATTTACTCCTCACAGAATTCAATTCATTCTTCCTTGCAAATAATATAATCTTATTAATATCTATTATTTGAAAATAAGTTATCTGCTTTACAACCAACACTAATGCTACAGGATTTAATTACATGAAATTATATTTGTTTTCCATTTTCTTCCATGAGTGAAGGAGGAGAGTATATTTTCACAATTATCTTTTTATCCAGATGAAAATCAGATCACTAGTCTAGGTTGGGCTAACATGGAATATTAGAAGTATTAAGACTTCCAATATTATAAGACTTCCAATTAAGTATTAACTGTATTCATCAAACATTTAAGTAGAATTCTTTTAAGAATTTACAGCATGACTGAAGAGGGTTTCTCATTGAAGAAGGTCAGAAGTTATCTATTTAGACAGTAGTTCTTGGCAGCATAAGGTCAGACAGAATGAGATAGTAAATTTGTCACAATGGGATGAATTGAACTGACAGCTGAAGATCAGTAATGTGCCAATTACCAGACTCACACAGTCCTCCTGAATCTGAAAGACTTAATTATTATACCCAGACAATCAACTAGAATATATAAATCAGTTTTAAAATGTATATTTTATTATAAGCATCCTTTTATAAACTATGAGTTGCTCAGAAGAATCTACTTCCTAAAACTTTTCTAGATATATTGTAATTTCAGAAACTTTGGTGTCATAAAGCAGTCTGGCATTTCTCACCTATTATGTTACTTAATATTCCTAGCACCACTAAATGCCTTACCAGATTCTAAATGATCATAAGTAAATACTAAAGTAATATATGATTATAAGTCAATTTCTTGATGATGTTCGATGTCTCATGATATTGGAAAATGAACATGTCCAGTAAATCTCACAGAATAAACTTTTCTGATGAATTGTGCTGCAGGAAATAAAAACTTATGACTCTGGTGCTCTCTTTTCAGATACAGAAAGTAGGATACAATTCTCCAGAGATATATATTTTGTCCCATTTTGGATATTCAATGAAAAGTTTTAATTATATTTATGATATGCTCAGAATTAAATCTTTGAAGATTTTAAATGCATTTTAATGACATATATGCAAACATCACATGAGCAAATTCATATCTCTGAGCTATTTGATTAAGTTGACAGTATGGAATTTGCTATCTTATTTGTTTTATACACCTATTTCTGAAGTGATAAATTTCATGTGTTCATCTGATTCAAATATAAACCACAACTACTCTTAATTTTGTATTGTGACGTTTAGTTTGTCCACTTGACACATTCGTTATCACCTGGGGAGAAAATCTCTATGATTATATAGATCAGGTTGACCTGCAGTTTTATCAATGGGGTCTTTTCTTGATTGGGTTGTTTAAAGTGCGAAAATCTAGCCACAGTTGGTCACACTGTCCACTAGGAAAGAGTTCTTGAACTGTATGTGTCAAGAAAGTGATATAAAATTAAGGATTTATCTATTTACTTCATTTCTCTTCTTGACTATAGAGGTAATGTAAACATTTGTCACATGGTCAACATGTCTTCCTTGAAATTATAGACTTTAACTTTGAATTGTGTACTAAAATAATTTTTCTCTGAAAAATTGCTTCTGTTCGAGTATTTCATCACAGCAGCAGAAAATGAAACTAACACACACACACACACACACACACACACACACACACACACACACACAGATCTCTAATAGCAGGAATGGATGCTTCCTGCCACTCTACACCCTCTGCTCCTCTCTCTTTGACAGGATCTGCTTATCAGGTCATATCTAGACTAACCATGAATTTATGAAATGCTCAGTTTTACTCACCATGTTCTAGTGCATGAGTGTGTATCAGCACTGTTTTAGTTAGGGTCACTATTGCTCTCATGAAATGTGGAGAAAAAAGCAACTGGGAGAAGAAAGGATTTATTTGAACTTCCACATCACTGTTCAACATTGAAGGAAGTCAGGATAAGAAATCAAGCAGGACAGGAACCTGCAGGCTGGAGCTGATGCAGAAGACATGGAAGAGAGCTGTTTATTGGTTTGCTACATATGGCTTGCTCAATCTGCTTTCTTATAAAACCCAAGAATACCAGCTCATGCATAGCACCATCTACAATGGGCTAGTCCTTCCAACATCAAAATTAGTTAAGAATATGCCCTATAGATTTGTGTAACAGATCTTATGAAGGCACTTTTTTTTTTCAATCTAGGTCTTGTGCTCTCAGATGATGATAGCTGGTATCAAGTTGACAAAACTAGTCAGCACAGCAATACCAGGTTTCTCCAACATTTTCTTAATAAGAACTTAACTAATGGTTTGGACACTGGGAGGCTTTAATGTCTTATGAACAGTATTGTTATCAATTAACAACATTTAATGATTGACAGGTAGAACATACGGTATTGATAATTGAACTGAAAAAAATGTTTTGTGTTATCTCTCAGTTGCTGGTCACAATTACAATGTTTATAATTCCTCTTATTTAAAAGAAAACGCAACATGAAAGTACTAAACAATGAAGTGAGAATTTTCTTTGGTGGCTGCTCTCTGTGAGTAAAATGCTACTTTTATGCCATTAAACCTGTATAGAAATGGAATGGAATTTAGATGCTGATATTCATTTCTGTGTATAAAGTCTTTAGTAATCTGTATGCAATGTTTTTCTGTATTAATGCATAAATAAGTCTTTTATTGCTTTTCTGAAAATTAGATTTTAGAATTGAATGAGGGTAAGATTTAAAATCCATGGTTATATTTAAAGTTGGGTCACTTTTCAAAAAATAAACACATTTTCTCTTCATAACTGTAATCTCTAAAGATTTGTTCCTCACTTTGTGGGTTAACAGCATTTCTTTTGAAATGATTTTATTTTGTTTTAAATTATGTGTGTGTGTGTGTGTGTGTGTGTGTGTGTGTGTGTGTGTGTATACATGTATATGTAGGTACCCTTATAGATCAGAAAAAATTGGATTCTTGAAGTTACAGGTAGTTGTGAGCAGCCTTGCATGTGTGCTAGGGGCTGAATTCAGGTCCTAGAGCAGGATATGCTTTTAAAGCTTGATTCATCTTTCTAGCTCCACAAAACATTTTCTTTTTTTTTTTGACAGGGTTTCTCTGTGTAGCTTTGGTGCCTTTCCTGGAACTCACTCTGTAGCCCAGGCTGGATTCAAACTCAGAGATCCATCTGGCTCGGCCTCCCGAGTGCTGTTATTAAAGGCATGTGCCTCCACTGCTTGGCCACAAAACATTTTCAAAGTAATTTATAAATTAATGTTGATATATGTTTTAAGTAAGATTAGAATGTGATTTAAATTTGCATGATTCCATGTTAATTTTCTTCCAAGTTCCATAATTAAAGATGCATTGTGCATCTGTTCTTATGTTTGTGTTTTTTAAAATTATCAGTTCAATCCCTTTAGACTTTTCTACATGGGAATATGGACAAAGTCTACTGTAAAAATCCACCCAGAATTCTGCTACTGTAAATGAGCTAACCGGAGAGGTCATCTTTGTCCAACATTTTTATATTTTCAACCTGCAATTGAAATATGTGTTCTTAATGACACCTGGATTGACAAATACCAGTGAGGCAGTCATACAGCAAATCTGTTCAGAGGCTCACATTTGTTTTGATGCAAATTTTTGATTCCAGATATTATGATTTATTTTTTCAGAAGAGAAATTTTTCAAAATTTCATGTGATTATAAGGTTTCAGCATAACAGTCTAGTTTCTTTCCCCTTTGAAATTATGAGCAAATGCAACTTAGGGTAGGGAAGGGTTTTCCTCAATTTAAACTTCCAGATATATCATCCACTATCATTAAGAGAAGCCAGTGCAGAAAATGAACGCAGGAACCTGGAGCAAAATTGTGAAGGAAGCTAACTGGCTCACTTTCTGGCTCTCCCAAATAATGATTTTAGACAAAACATGCCCAACTGCCTAGAAATAGTGTTGCCCACAGTAGACCAGAACCCCCTATATCTATCATCAACCCAGGCAATTCCTCACAGACATTACTCATTCAATTATTCAGTTGAGGTTTTCTCTTCCTAGGTGACTGTAGCTTGAGCTGAGATGGCAGTAATCATCAGTCATAGATTCATTGTTGTAGTCTCTGTATGAACATGCTTCTTCTGCTAAAAAATAAATTCTGAGTTTTTTTCACATTTTTATTGTGGTCTTACCTTTCAGATTTTATATCCATGGCAGCAGGCAGAGATCTGAGTAGAAACAAATTATATAAAATCTCAATGTCTTAATTTCAATAATTGAACAAACCCTGTGTAGTAGTACTAGAGGAGATTCTATGGGTTAGCATGAGATTTTACCATGGGAGGGGTTATAAAATAGTACTCTACAGCATGAGATGTTAGATTGTTGAATTTTTTAAGAAAACACCCTTAAAAATGTGTGTATGTGTGTGTGTGTGTGTGTGTGTGTGTGTGTGTGTGTGTGTGTGTATAATGTTCCTGCACTGAAATATTTGTCTGGTTGATTCATGCTCTGTGTAATAAACATCCTTTATAATCCATATGCAAGAAATAAAAGACATTGTCAGTGGGAAACAGAGACCAATATTCCTCACTTCCCAGGGGTTATACCCTTTTAGTGACCTATTTTAATATAAGTAATATGCATTTCTTTGTTACTTTTTTATTGCTCTTATTTTAAATGGATGTACGTGCCTATTTTTGGATTAGGCTCACATTAATGTATCTATCCTCATAACATCAATATTTAAATTCATTGCCATTAATCCAACTTAAATCCAATGCAAAAACATAATGAGTATTGGACAACGAAAATAAATGATTAGTCAGAAAATGGCCTGTAGTGAGTACAACTGCTCTCTACAGATTTTTGTAGGGTTAAAAAGAACAGTAGTGAGCCTCTAGTCAGTGAATTGTGTTTCTTAGGCATTTTGATAATATTTATAATATTAATTGGTAGGAGCAGAGAATAGTTAACATTTCAGACCAAAGGAATGACCCAAAGCCACAAAGATGAAAAGAATGGGAAAGAGATTTTTTTTTTGTAATTTAAGCCACCAAATCCATTTGAATACATATAAAGGGTTTTTAAATCCCAACTAGGAACTGCACTAAAAACTGCACAGTGAAATATTTTATTTATTCATTTTATCTATTTAAGATTTAAATAGAATCTGCTTCAGAAAGGTTAAAATCAAAGCAGTTCATGAAATGTTGAGTTACAGAAATGAAGATGATACAACGAATATGGTCAAAGAAAGAATACAATCTTCAGAGATCACTCACTGTTTGAGCTTATCCTATTGCACAGATGACCATACTCTTGAAATAATTAAAGGGTTTTTGAAAAATAAAGGGAAAGTTCTTCCTGTCAAAAGAGCAACTTGAACCATATTCAGAAAGTTCTTCTACCTTCTGCTTATTTCCATGATTTGATGTCATGCTACTTATCTTTGTATAGTGCATGCCCACTGACAAATTGAACATCTATAATTATTAAGTCTTTGGCTTTATTCATCATTCTAAACTAAGAATTTACATACTCCCATTTCTGTTTTCCTATATATTTAACTTTGCCAGTGAGTTTTACAGTTTGGAAGCCTTCATAAACTGAGAGTCTCAGGTGCCCCAGATCAGAACAAAAAGTCACTGCTTTTATTTTTATTGTTTTTGTGATCAACTACAATTTACTCATTTAATTCTTTATCTTATTTTTGAGAATTTCTTGGATGAATATTGTATTTATATTATTTGCATGCCTTACTTTGATGTCTCTACCACTTCTCAAGCATATCACTGAGACCTTCTCCAATCTTCCTTTCCCCTGTTCATCCATTATATAAGTACCTAATATGAGTGTGCTTGCCCTGGGAAGCCAGTGGCCACTCCATCCAGGAAACAGGTAAGCTAACTGTTGATGTTGACCTCTCCCTCCTTTTCTCCAAACCCAGTCCCTCAGTCTCACTCTCAAAACTGTAAAGAACACTTTACTCTGACCTCCCCTCTATCCTTGCACCCATCTACAGGGGATCACTCAGATCATCTTTTCTAACCTTCCTCCTTATCATATCTCAGTCTCCAACTATGGCAAATATTTCTTGGCAAACAGTATTCCTGTCAAGCCATGAAGCAGGTAGGCTAATTCTTCCTAATGACTAGAAATAAAACATATCAGCACCTTTTTTGGCCACTAGCAGGATCACAGAAGAATTCCCTACCATGTAACACATAGCCATCACACTCTGATAATAATGAGAGAAGGCAATAGAAAGCAAGGAACAAAATATTTGTCCAAAAAAAGGTAAGACCAGATATTAGCTCTGGGAGTTGCAATCTTCCCAATCCCAGAGGCCTAGATGCCAATTTAAATACACAATGAACAACAGCATCGACAATGTCTCCAGAAAGCCCAGCAACTCTACCACAGAAAGCACTGAATATTGCAACATAGCCAAAGAACAAGAAAAAAAATCTTAGAAAGCCTTTATGAATATGACAATGGTCCCTAAAGAGGTAATGAATAAATTCTTTAAAGAAATCTATGAAAACACAAACACCCCATGAAAAGAAATAAATAAAAATTCAAGACCTGAAAGTAGAAATAGAATCAAAAACGAAAACATAAACTGAGAGAAATATGGAAATGAAAAACTTATGAAACTTATCAGAAAAGCCTTACCAATAAAATAGAAGATATGAAAGAATGATTAAGAGATGAAAGGGATTAAAGACCTGATATAAAAATGGATACTTTGGCTAAATAAAATGTTAAATATAAAATAAATCCTGATATAAAACATCCAGGATATCTGGGACACTGTGAAAACACAAAATCTAAGAATTATAGGAATAGAGGAAGGAGAAGAAATCCATGTCAAAGGCACAGGAAATATTTTCAACAGAATTATAGAAGAAATTTTCCTTAACTAAAGGAGAAAGAATATTAAAAATTGCAAGGGAAAAACAAAATGATAAATAAAGGAAGATCTACTGAGATAACATCTGACTTCTCAATGGAGACATTGAAAGCCAGAACGGCCTGGATATATGTTCTATAGTCTCTGAGACCCTAGATGGCATCTAGAAAAAAACATACCTAGCAATCAAATTTAAGCAATATCTGCCTACAAATCCACCCCTACAGAAGGTGCTAGAAGGAAACCTTCAACCTAATGAACCTAATCACTCCTAAGAAAACACAAACACAAGGAATAATTCCCTACCAGCAAAACCAAAGAGGGAAAACACACAGACACACAGACACACACATGCATACACACACTCAACACCACCACCACTACCACCACCACCAACAACAACAACAAATACAAAAACAACAACAACAACAACCTAGTAACAGGAATCAATAAACACTAGTCATTGTACACTGTCAACATAAATGGTCTCAATTCCCCAATAAAAAGACACAGATTTGCTGAGTGTTGGTGGTGCATGCCTTTAATCCCAGGAATACAAGGAGAAAGCCTGTCTCAAAATAAACAAACAAATAAAAAGTCACAGACTTGAAAAGTGACTGCGAAAATATGATCCATCATGCTGTTTCCTCCAAGAAACACATCTTAAAATCAAATATAGACGCAATCTCAGGGCAAAATACTAGAAAAAGATAATCTAAACAAATGGGACTAAAAATCAGGCTGATATAGTCATTATAATATCTCACAAAATAGTCTTCAAACTAAAATTAATCAGAAGATATATGGAAAGACATTGCATGTTCCTTATAGGTAGAATTCATCAAGAGGACATTGTAATTCTTGGCAAATTTAGACCAAAGATAAGGGTATCCAAGTTCGTAGGAGAAATGCTAATACAGCTTAAATATCATATTGATCTTCACACATTGGGATGGGGAGATCTGGCCAATATATAGGTCATTCAGATAAAAAGCAGACAGAGAAATGCTGGAGATAACTGACGTCACAAATCAAATGTACCTAACAGATATCTATAGAATATTTCACTGAAACACAAAAGAAATATATGTTCTTTTCAGCCCCTTGTGGACTTTTCTACAAAATTGACCACATACTTGGAAACAAAACAAATTTCAAGATCCTGTCTGACAACCATGTATTGATTAAATCTGGCTTCAATAACACAAACAAAAGAAAATTTACAAGCTCATGGAAACTGAACAACTCACTATTGAATGATAAAGGGTGGGTTGGGGGGAGGGATGGGGGAGGAGTGAGGAGGGGGGTAATCTGTGGCTGATATGTGAAATTAAGTTAATAATAAAATAAAAATATTAAAAAAGAAAAATGAATCAAGACAGAAATTATGAAACAAAAGGAAGACTTCCTATAATTGATTGAAAATAAATACAGAACATACTCAAAGTTATGGGATACAGGGAAGGTGGTTCTAAGAATCAGGTTCATAGCACTAAGTACCTACATAAACAATTGGACAAATCTCATGCTAGTAACTTAACAGTTCCTCTGAAATCTTTAGAATAAAAATAAGAAATCATAGCCCAAAGGAGTAGACAGCAAGAAATAATCAACCCTGTCTCGAAAAGCCAAAAAAAAGAAATAATCAAATAGAGGGTTGAAATCAATAATATAAAAAAACAAAAATAATATAAAGAAAAAATAAAACAAAGAGTTGGTTGTATGAATAAATCAATAAGACTGACAAAACCTATTTCAATTAACTAAAAATGGATAGAGAATATCCAAAGTAACAAAATTAGTGATGTAGAGGAGACATAACACCAGACAGCAGAAATTCTGAGAATCCCAAGGATAATCTAAAAACCTGTACTCTAACAAGATGGAAAATCAACGAGATGGATAACTTTCTCCATACATAGCACCCACTAATGTAAAATAGGATCAGATGACAAATTAAACATACCAATAACTTCTAATTAAATAAAAGCACTACTTAAAAATTTCCAAAACACAAAGAGCACAGGGAGTGATAGTTTTAGCACAGAATTCTACCAGAGTTTCAAAGACAAGTTAATACTAATACTCCACAAACACTTCCACAAAATACAATCTAAAGGATCATTGCCTTTTATTTATTTGTAGAACACAGACAGTTAGCCTGGTACCCAAGCCACATAAAGACCCAAAAAAGAAAGAGAATTACAGACCAATTTTTCATATGAACATAGGATAAAAAAATTCTCAATAAAATATGTGCAAACTGAATCTAAGAACACCTAAGAAGATTATTGACTAAGATCAAGGTAGAGGGTGGCGTGGGTTGAGAGAGAAATTATTAATTTCTTCTTTTCTAGTAAGTGGCAACAACTTAACTTTTTCTTTTCTAAGGACTAGTAACAATGAATTAAGCTTATAATTTGTTTACTTTATGCACACCTCCAAACTGTCTTGAAATACAGAAAAAATAAATTTCTCTCATTTACTTGTTAAACCTAATGTTTAAAGTAGATGAATAAATGAAAGACAATATGATGGGTTCTTCAGAGGGAACTGCACAGTTTTAAAAGAGATTTTTATTTGGGGTAAAATATTCTTGAAGGGGATGTGGATTCTGGTAGAATACTTCAGAAACATTATTCTCTGTTGAGATGTGTAGGGTCAGCAATTTTCTGCAAATGCTCCATTGATACTATATACTTATCTTGAAAATGCAAGTTTCATTATAATGGGCTTTCCCAGGCTGACTGTTGCCTATCAAGAATTGTGTTTGTTTTCTGGGAGCAAGCAAGCCTGCAAAGAATAGATTATTACTTCGCCTCATGAAAATCAATTAAGGATTTTGTCTAAAGCTTTATCAAACACAACACAGTTTATGCACTCTGGAGAGTACACACACAGCAGGGCTGTTCCTAAGACATACTTTGCAAACACATCACATATATTTTGGGCATGGAATGTAACAGAATGTGCAGCCAAATATCCCTCAGGCCTCAGAGTACAGTTTACAGAGAGGTATATGGACTTTGCTGCAGAAAAACAAGTGGATCAGGCTAGACACAGCTAATGGGTAGAAATCTTAAGCAGGAGTATAAAGCTTGTGCATGTAGATTTACTGGCATTTGAAAGTCAGTGGTTTCATGAAGAAAATCTAATCTAGGTGTAGTGTCTTACACATATAAATCTATCCTTGGGAAGAACAAGGTAGAAGGTTTGTATTTTAGAATCCAGCCTCGGCTATATGATAGGACCCTGTAAAGTAATAAATAATAATTATCATCAAGAAAATACATTTCTGGCCTGATGGTGGTGGCACATACCTTTAAACCCAGCAATCAGGAGAAAGAGACAGAAGGATCTCTGTGAGTTTGAGATCAGTCTGGTATATAGAGTGAGTTCTAGGACAGCCAGGGCTACACAGAGAAACACTGTGTCAAAAAAAACCCTAAATAAATAAACAAATAAATTAATTAATTAGAAATAATCAAAAGAAAATGGCTCTGGAACTCTACTCATATCCTATGCCTTTCCTCAACACAGTTTTGCAGACATTTCCTCCTCTGCTTGGAATACATTTAAAGTCCCTCCTTGCCTTTTGTTTTACAGAATTTATGTTAGAAACATTTTGGGTGGTAGTTAGGAGGTGTATTTATGATTTCTCATTGATTTCACAAATTTTATTTCTTATACAAGTTAACAAAAAAGGCCAAATAAAGACTGAATATGAGGCCCTGCTACTGTACTTAACTGCTGTTTTATAGTTGACTTCCTCCATACCCTGAGAACTTTGTTTGATAGATGGCATATTTATTTCTATGTCACACAGTGTAGGGCGGGCTCCTTGTCCTTCTCATGATATCTAGATTTCCAGTTCCTATGTCTCATCCTCTCCAGTACACTCTGTTCCATTTGAAAGAATGCTTACAATGACAGTCAGGAGAGCTCCTGGTAATTTCTTTGTGAGCCTAGAGTTGCCATTTGCCTTCTCCTGTACATTGTGAAGTTAAAGTAAAATAACATTTAATGAACGTTTCACGTTTCGATTTAGAAATTGAGTTAGTTCAGTAGGTAAAGGTATCAGTCACCAAGACAGGTAAATGGAGTTTAATCCATGGTAGCCATATGGTGGAAGGAAAGTACTTTTTTTTTGAGACAGGGTTTCTTTGTGTAGCTTTGTGCCTTTCCTGGATCTCGCTCTGTAGAACAGCTGGCCTCAAACTCACAAAGATCCATCTGCCTCTGCCTCCCGAGTGCTGGGATTATCTGTCCTCCATGCAAACCATGGGATGAGTACATGAAAAAACACATTTATGTGTGAACACACACACACACACACACATAAATATAAAAAGAAATTGAGCTAAAATGAGATTCCAATGCCATTGGAATCTAAGTACTTTAAGGACTCATTACTAAGAACCTGGCTCTTCATGTATAAATTACAATAAGCCACATTCTCAATCTTTTTTCATTTTAATTTAAAATTTTAATGTTTTGAGAGTTTTATGCATGATTACTATATTTACACCATGCTTCCATGTCCACCCATTCTCTCTCAAGTGCATAAACATATATATATATATATATATATATATATATATGTGTGTGTGTGTGTGTGTGTGTGTGTGTGTGTGTCTATTTCATACTGGGTCTATTTAGGGTTGTTTTTATGTCCATGTTCTTAGAGTAGAACACTTGGAATTGGAAAACCTATCAGGTGCTTTGTCCCTGGAGAAAACTAATTGTCCCCCTCTCAGCAGCCATTGATTTCCTGCTGGTAATCATCTAGGAATAGAACCAGGTAAAATCTTTCCATCTACATTGGCATATGAATAATATTGATGTTATGCAGGTGTTATTTAGGCAACTTTATTGTTGATATTTCATTATTATGGCTTTCCTATTATGTCTGTAAGAGACTAACTAGCAGCTGCTATCCTTGTTCCTTGGCTTTTACATATTTTCTTTCTCCATTTTCAAAATGATTCCTTAACCATTGGTGGAGAAGCTGCATTGTAAATGTACCATTTGGGTTCAATATAGCAAAGTCACTTATTGACTGTATTTTGAAAACATGTGGATGTCTGTAATAGTTTCCATCTACTGTAAAAAGAAGCATAATGGATGAGGGTTGAAAGCTATACTTGTGTATAAGTATTTAGCATACAGTTAAAATTATATTGGTTTAGAAAAATGGCAATAGTAATTTTTCCTCTGTGTTCTATGACTTCTCCAACAACATATAGTTAGATATGTTTACGGTACCGACCATGAATTCCATCCTATTGAGAACAGATTAAGACACATTAGAGAACTGTTCATTACTCCCAAGCTAAACATGCTATTATTTCATCATTAAGAATATATTACCATACTGGCCTTTGTTGTGGTTCACAGACATTACAGATAGATAGAATGATTAACTGTTTTTCTCTCTAACCAACTTTCATGGCCCTTAACAGTACTCTAAGACTTTGTCCTGAAAGAGGAGGCTTCTAGGTCAGTTCCAGCTCTATTGCTCTATGTTCTGTGCCCAAGGTATGTAGTTACTTCATCTATGTGTTCTTATCTTCAAGATCAGGAGCCAACTAAGGAAAATGGCAATAGCCTATATTGTTTTGGAAATCTCTCATCAACAAGAAAGTAGAAAGTTTCCCATTCCAGCACTAGGTTTTGTTAGAAAGATAGCACTTGGTGAAGCATTAGTATAAGTATAGTGTAGTATAAGTCCATTTAACCTACATTCATATGCATTATATATGCATCTACACACACACACACACAAACGTGTGTGTGTAGTCTTATAAAATAATGTTTTCTATGGATTTCTCAAACAGCCTTAGTGTTATCACCGTTATTCTCTCTTCTGCCTTACTCTTCTCTCATCTCTTAAAATTTTGCCTTTTTTCCCCTTCACCTATAATAGTACCTATGTCATAGCCCCCAATTCCTGAGCTCATTCTCTCTCTTGCCTTATATGCACAACCTACTCCCCTGACTTTTTTCATTACTTCTGGTCATATATTGAAATAAAATTTTATCTAAAAATGATTTTATCTCAAAATTGAAAAAAAAAACTATCTAGTAAGATTGCTCATCAGTTAAAACCTATTGACCTGAACTTGGGTCCTGGGCCCCATATGATGGAAGGAGACACATATAGTCTTGTGACTTCTATCCACATGTGAGTCAAAGTATACACCTGGAGGAATAAATGAATGGAACAATTTTTTAATTTAAATTATCTAAATCAAAAAGGAAATACTTTAGTCAAATCAATTTGCTTTTAGTCTTATTACAAAAAGTTATCTGAGCAATTAAAACGCTTTATACTTCTTTCATGAAATGCAATATTTTCTTTGATATATGGTCTACTTGTAATATGTAACCTAATGTGTAAACTCACATTTCATCTTCTTAACTTGTTTTGATCTTCTAACATGACTCATGTCCATTCTGAAACCTAGATGTTAGAAAAGTTGTTAGAAAAATATCTATATTAATCAAACTAAAGTAACCTTTCATTTCACCCAAAAGGCAGATGAAAAATCATAAATGAAGAGATATATATGCCAAGCACAAGTTACTCAATAATATTTTAGGGAGATAACACTTAAGTTTAAACTAAAATGTACTCTTAGTTCTCACTTTTTTCTGCTCTCCTCATTTCTCCTACCATTTGCTCTGTCATCTTCTCCCCAATCAAGATTATATAAGACAATGAGGCTGGCAGATGTTTTATTTGAAGGAGCTGATTTTTATTGTACACTGGTTTCCATTGCTCTCTGAAGAACACATCCTTCATCTTTACTGTTCTTCAAAAGCACTGACACTGTAACTGGGAAGCTAGTGCTGGCCTAAAGTCCAGATGTTACCACACCAGCATGGAATGGGGCTCATTTCCATGGTGCTCTTGAGTATATGTAGCTCTCTGCTGCCTGTCATCTCTTTTGCCATTATTTATCCTCCATGCCCAATGTTTTTCTTTTTCTTTAAGTTATAATGATGCAATTGGATCATTTTCTGTGTGAAAACCATTAGAATCCAAATTTTTCACCTTATTTAACTAGGTTATGACAGGACCTTGCTGTGGGAAGAATATAGAAATTCATTAAATGCACCCTGGGCTTTTTTTTTATCAGACATCCTCAAAATCAAGAATATTAAAGACCATATCCAATGTGATAAAAACAAAATATTTATTGAATAGGACTGCATGTATCTTACTTATTTTTCTAGCAGCAAATACATCTTCTCTAAGAGCTGGGAAGTTCATTGAGTCACTGCAATTTTTAAACTGTTTTGGTCTACTGAAGATGAAATTTGAAAATTCCAATCCTTGTGTTGAGATAACAGGTGCTGTGTTTGGCAATGTCGAGTTTGGGTGAAGGAGTGTTTTTTTTGTTTGTTTGTTTTGTTTTGTTTTGTTTTTTGGTTTTTAAGACAGAGTTTCTCTGTGTAGTTTTGGTGCCTGTCCTGGATCTCACTCTGTAGACCAGGCTGGCCTTGAACTCTCAGGTATCCACCTGGCTCTGTTTCCTGAGAGCTGGAATTAAAGGCATGAGCCACCACTGCCTGGCCATGGAGGAGTGTTCTTACTGATAAAAACATTACAGTTTTCTTAGAACCTCTTGCCACAGTTCTTTGATATATAAAGTTATCTTTACATGGATTCTGGTTTCCTGCTGTCAGTCTCTTCAGAGACCCAGAATATAGAGGGCCAGAGAGAATTTACAAACTCACTAGTCTCTTTCCTTTTATCTGAAGAGTTCTTTTAAATGTGCTTTCTTTTCTCCACCTTTGGAATTACATACAATGTACAAAGATTTCAACTATAATTACTAAGCATAAAAGGGGAAAAAATTTCTTGGTCTGAAATAAATACCACTCTTAGAAATTTGCATTAATTTTGTGTTTGCTAGGCAGTGGTGTGCATGCCTTTAATCCCAGCACTCAGGAGGCATAGGCAGGTGGATCTTTATGAGTTTGAGGCCAGCCTGGAATACACAGTGAGTTCCAGGAAAGGCTCCAAAGATACACAGCTCTCTTTCTCTTGGGCTTATGTTCAGCAAGATTCCTTATATGGCATAAGCCACCAGTTTAGGAATTTACTGTCCACTCTATGCTGGGCTCCTTGACACCAACCATCAATCAAAGACAATTTCTTATAGAACATCAGGGAAGTCTAATCTGGGTAATTACTCAATTGAAGTTCCTTTTTCCCAGGCTTTGTCAAGTTGACACAAAAAGTAACCAATATTCTCCCTCCCACCCCACCTCCCCGTGTGTGTGTGTGTGTGTGTGTGTGTGTGTGTGTGTGTGTGTGTGTGTATGTGTATGTGTGTTATCCACATACCATGGCACATGTTAGAGGTCAGTGGACAACTTTGTGGACTCATTTCTTTCCTTCTGCTAGGTGAAGACCCTGGGATTGAATTCAGGTAATCACGCTTGGCAAACACTTTACCTGTAGAGGAACCTTGTGGGAATATGTTAATAATAATTAAATATATTTATATTTTTAACATTTTATAGTGATGACTGTCTAAACACCAGTAAGTCATAATCAAGTCTGCAAGCATACTGAATATTGCCTGGGGCTGAGATTCATCTCTTCCTTTGACTGCTGCCTGAGATCTATCTACAACCCATTTGCCAACTTACATTGGCTGCAGGAGCTAAATGGTTGCTTATGAGACTGCAGTTCCTGTGTATTCCTCTTCTCCTGACATTTCGCTGTCAGTCAGGAGCTGTGGATTTAGAGAGTGTAGTGGGGGGATTATAGTGGGTTTAAGTTCATCTTTGTGACTTTAAGTATGGATTCACTTCTGTGTCTTCTTGTTTTGTAGAAGAAACAAAACTCAATCCTTGTCTTTACAATTATCATAAAACTGGCTCATCAGCTTTTATAAATTATTATATTCATATCTCAGGTTTTGTAGTTTGATCTGTTTGAAAATGTTTCTATGTGGCTGTTTTAAAGTAGACTGTTAGTACAAAGAACTACTGTTTTTCAAAGCTACTTTTTAATCAAATCAAACCAACTTTCATCTAGATCATCTGAAATAAAAAAGCACATATGATAGGAAGATCTTTCATTAATACAGTGTACAAAAAAAGAGAAACTGACAGAGATATGAACCTGTTCAAATTTGTTTTATATATTTCTGGGATATAAAGAAATGACTACAAAATCCTCTCAGTATTTATAAGTATTTTTCAGGTTGCAACTTTAAAAGGCTTTAATAATATTTTTCTTTTAATACAGTTTTCTAAATATTATTTTTGAGTTAATATTATTATAATTAATCTATATTGATTAAAATACTTTATATATAAAAGGAAAGTTTTTTTAGTATTTTATAAAGTAATATGAGAACATTGCATACTTTATTTATATCCCACCACTTTGAGAATAACCAATATTATGCATTTACATTTGAACTTCATATTCCTTCTAGAAAGCAGTGCTTCTCACACCAGGGATTGGAGTAATACTTTCTTTAGGGGAGACTTGGCAGACAATGTATGAGGCAATGTCGAGCAAAAGATGTGGCTCTCATCACTGTGAGTAGCAACTGGCAATTAGGTTGAACCAGGGAATCTGCTTAGCATCCTACAATGTTCAGACATGGCCTGAAGAGTGATCTGCTCTGAGTACCAATTGCACTACTATGGCAAAGCCCTAACCCTGGAGAAAGAATTTTAGTGTTTTTTCAGTTATGAACAAATGAGAATTTGAACCTAAGAGAATAAACAACTGGTTAATAGTAGCAATTTTGGTTTTTTTGTATTAATTTGTTTTTAATACAGTACAATATTGAGCATTTCAACAGAGAGAAGTCTTCAAATTCTGGTGGCAGTCATTCCCTGTAGCACACTTTCTGCATGTTTGGTTTTTTTCTTTGCCATTTTTTAACAGATACATCTTATAAAATGTTTCTTCCCAGTGACTCATGATGAAATACAAAGACATGAGCCCTCCTTTTGTAGCTTAGAAAATCCTTATATTGTTCTAATATTTTGGGTGCCCATTGATTAAAGGTAAGCGTAAGGTTGTATTTATTTTAATCCATGTTGTGCTGCATGTAATTGTTATATTTTAACTTGGATATGACTTCTTTTAATCATTCATCAGGACCATAAGAGCCCTTGTGAACCCTGTATTATTTGTTCAGTATAAGAAAGTTCCCAGTGCAGCTCACACTGTTGTTAAAGGTAGTATTCTTCTGTCTTACCTATAACCTCACTCCATGCAGTTGCCTCACAACCTGGGCCAGATTCCTATACACATATCTCTGGCCCTGTAAAAGGGCAAATGCAGTGGTTTGAGTAAGAATGACCCCTATAGGCTCATAGATTTGAATGATTAGCCATTAGAAAGTGGTGCTACATGTCAGGGATTAGGAGGCATGGCCTTGTTGGGGGTAAGTGTGGCCTTTCTGGAGAAAGTATGCCAATAGGAGTGGGCTTTGGGGTTTCAAATGCTCAAGTCAGGCAGTGTTTCTCTCTCACACTGTTGCCTGCAGATATAGATGTAGAGCTCTCCACTTCTCCTACAGCACTATGTCTGCCTTCATGCCATGACAATTCCTGCCTTGACTATAATGGACTAAACCCCTGAACCTGAAAGATAGCTCTAATTAAATGTTTTCCTATATTAGTTTTGCTGTGGTCATGGTCTCACAGTGATAGAACTTTGAGTAATACAGCATATCTAACCAACTTAACGTAACAAAGTCACCCTCCATCTTCCTATTGCGATGAATACTTCTTGGGAAAAAAGGTCTTTGAAGTTTTTATCTGTAGATGTTCTCTCTCTCTCTCTCTCTCTCTCTCTCTCTCTCTCTCTCTCTCTCTCTCTCTCTCTCTGTGTGTGTGTAGATGAGGCCTGAGGACAACCTCACATATTGTCATGTCTCAGGTGCCATCCATGTTTTCCTTTTGTTAAGACAGGGTCTCTCTACAGAGCCAGACATTGTGAGAGAGGGAGAGACAGAGAGACAGATAGAGGAAGTGACTCAGACACTTTCAAACACACAGTTCTAAATGGAATGTCTCCATAAAATACCTTCCCTTGGAGCTCAAGGAACCCCTTGGCAGACAACATGGAAAGAGTGTAAGAGCCAGAAAGTATGGATAATACCAGGAGAATAAGGCCATCTGAATTAATTGAGCAAGACTCATATAAATTCACAGAGATTCAAGCAGTAAAAACAAAGCCTACATGGATTTGCGTGAGATTCTCTGCATATGTATTATAGCTTTCAGGTGAGGATTTTGATGGTACTCCTGAATATGTGGACAAGTGGGTCTCTGATTCTTGTGCCTATTCTTGGGGCTCTTTTCTTTCTGTTGCTTTGTCCAGTCTCGATGTGATGGGTTTGTTTTATTTTATTATAATATCAAAATATTATCATAATTGGTTGTTAACTCTTAAAAATCTTTTCTAACTAGAGACAGAAAAAGAGTGGAAACAAAGGGGAGGAGAGTTTGTTGGGGACTGAGAGGAATAGAGGGGGCAGAACTAATAATCGAGATAGACTTTGAAGAAAAGAATTTATTTTCAATAAATTAAAAAATTTAAAAGACAGAGTCTCTTAATGGTATCTATGGATTGCTGGTTGCTGATTGGGTCAGACTGACTGGCCATTGAGACCAAGGGATATACTGTCTTCCCAGCCATGGGATAACAAGTATGTGTTGCCACATTCAGCTTTGAAAGGAGACTTTTGCAGGATTTTGGTTACTGATTACTGTTTCCTAACCATTATTAATTTCACACAGGCATTGTTCACCTGTGAGTAAAATGGATGAATATCGTGTAGACTGGCTCAAAATGCACATGTCACCAAGTTCAAAACCAGCACTGTCGCTACTCGCAAGGCTTTTCTTACAGTCCGCTTTCCACATATAGCATTTTTTCTTCTGAAGTCATTTCTGTCTTAGAGGTTCAGCATATTTTTCCCTATTATAACATACAGACAGGAAATTTATATTCCCCTGAGATCTGCAAATTTCTTCTTTTTATTTCTGAAAGCAATTATGGGAAAATTCCTTCCTCTTCCCCACACTGTAGACTGAGGCCTTGTGAAGATAATGCTTCCTTATACTATGTTATTACATATTAAAAGCAACCTTATTTTAACTCATGAATCAATCATATTTATAATAATACAATTAATAAAAATAAAACAACAAATGCATGTCTTGACTTAAACATAAATTGACAGTGATAGAATGATCAGTCAGAGAAATAAGTAATCAGTCAGAGGCTTCAGAATTACTCAGACAACAGATTTTATTTTTTAAGACATTAACATGGTCTAGGGCAGATGAGATGGCTGAGAGTGTAAAAGAAACTTCTTCCTTGTCTAATGACCTAGATTCAATTCCCAGGACCCATCTAGTGGAAGAAGAGAACCAACTTTTGACATATATCCTCTGACTTTCACAGACATCCTGTGACACTTAAACACAAGCACACACATTAAAGAAATGAATACATTAAAAATATTAAAAGTTGTATGATTACTGAAAATAAGAATTCAGTATATTTAAAAGTTTTGTTGAAAGAAGACTTTCATATCTCTAAAACATAGAAAAAATTATATGAGTTTATTCTCTCTATGTAAGAATATTTTATTTACAAATCAATAGTGCTGGTCAACAAACGGTTTTTTTAATTGAATTTTTCTGTCTCATTTCTAAGAAAACTCAAGTCTCATAAACTAATGTAGTTATCAGAAAATGATTCTTCAGAATTCATAAATCATTGGCAAAAGACTTGTAGCCATGCTTGTTGTCTTCTGCCTAGGTCTGTCTGCCAGGTAGAATATTACCACACAGCCACAATTGACTATGTGTTGTCTGCTCACTGATGGAAAACTCAGGACACTCTGGTCCTGGAGATATGACAACCAATTGTACATGTTGATATGTGATTCACTGAGTAAAACTGGGAATTTTAGTATATAGGACTCAGAAGTTGACTGAATTTTCTTTGTCTCCCAGAAGAATAATGTATCTTTATCCTCGGAAAATGCTATATATGTAAAAAAGACCTTACATATGTGTTTATATTATTTTTAAAACATTTCATTGATTACTTGAGTGTATGGGGATATGAGTATGGGAGTGGGAGGACAACTTGAGGGAATTGCTTTTCTCTTTCCATAATTTGAGTCCCAGGGATAGAAACTAGGTTATCAGATCATCTCACAATATCAGAGATGTATATAATTAAGGATTTCAAGAAGAGATTATGAAGAATTAATTTAAATGTTATTGTGAATGAAGCAATATATTAGAGTTCTGTGATAAAGTGGCCATGAGCCTAGGAACGTAGGAAGAATCCATCAGTTGGAAACAAAAGCAAAACAAAATTAAAAAAAAAAAGATTCTCATGTAGAAAAGAAGATAATAAAAAGGGAAAGGAAAAAAAGCTGATTTTTAATCATGGAGTAATACTCCATTGTGTAAGTATACCATATTTTCTTCATTTATCCTTCAGATGAAGGGCATCTAGGTTGCTTCCAGGTTCTGGTTATTATGAACAATGCTGCTATGAACATAGTTGAGCAAGTGTCCTTGTGGTATGGTAGAGTGTTCTTTGAGTATATGCCCAAGAGTGGTATCATAGAGTCTTGAGGTAGATTGATTCCCAGTTTTCTGAGAAACTGCCATACTGATTTCCAGAGTGACTGTACATGTTTGCTTTCTGACCAGCAATGGAGGAGCATTCTCCTTATTCTACATCCTTATCAATAAAAGTCATCATCAGTGTTTTTGATCTTAGGCATTCTGACAGGTTAGAGGTGTTTTGATTTGTATTTCCCTGATGACTAAGAATGTTGAGCAATTCATTATGTGTCATTTGGCCATTTGAGATTTTTCTGTTGAGAATTCTCTATTTATATCTGTAGCCCCTTTTTAAATTGTATTATTTGGTATTTTGATGTCTAGTTTCTTGAGTTCTTTATATATTTTGGAGATCAACCCTCTGTCAGATGTGGGGTTGTTGAAGATATTTTCCCATTTGTAGGCTATCATTTTGTATTATTGACAATGTCCTTTCCCTTACAGAAGCTTCTCAGTTTCAGGAGGTCCCATTTATTAATTGTTGCTCTCAGTGTCTGTGCTACTGGTGTTATGTTTAGGAAGTGACTTCCTGTGCCATTGTGATCAAGGACACTTCACACTTTCTCTTCTATCAGGTGCAGTGTGACTGTGTTTATGTTGGGGTCTTTGATCCACCTGGACTTGAATTTTGTGCATGGCAATAGATATGGATCTACTTGCATTCTTCTATATGACAACATTCAGCTATGTCAGCACTGTTTATTGAAAATGCTTTCTTTTTTCCATTGTACAACTTTGACTTCTTTGTAAAACATCAGTTGTTCAAAGGCATGTAGATTAATAACAGGGACTTCAATTTGAATTCATTGATCTATGCATCTTCTTTTATGCCAGTACCAAGCTGTTTTTATTACTGTAGCTCTAGAGTAGAGCTTGAAGAAAGGAATGGTGATTCTTCCAGAAGTTCCTTTATTGTACAGAATTATTTTGGCTATTCTGTTTTTTTTCATATATAGTTGAATATTGATCTTCTGAGAACTGTGAACTATTTTGCTGGGATTTTGATGGGGTTTGCATTGAACTTATAGATTTCTTTTGGTAACATTATCATTTTTAATATGTTGATGCTACCTATACAAGAGCATGGGAGATCTTTCCATTTTCTGATATCTTAGTCGATTTATTTCTTTAAAGACATAAAGTTCTTGTCATACAGGTCTTTTACTTGTTTGGCTAGAGTTACCCAAGACATTTTATGTTTTTTGTGGCTATTGTAAAGGGTGATGTTTCTTTGTTTTTTTTTCTCAGCATGTTTATCATTTATATATAGGAGGGTTACTATTTTTCTTTAGTTAATTTTGTATCCTGCCACATTACTAAAAGTGTTTATCAGCTGCAGAAGTTCCCTGATAGAATTTTTTGAGGTCATTTATGTATATTAAGATATCATATGAAAATAGCAAAAGTTTCACTTTTCCT
The DNA here is from genome assembly GCA_902168405.1 of Peromyscus aztecus. NCBI lineage: Eukaryota > Metazoa > Chordata > Mammalia > Rodentia > Cricetidae > Peromyscus > Peromyscus aztecus. The sequence goes on from CABHPQ010141457.1 coordinate 27,732, forward strand.
TTCCAATTTATATCTCCTGGATCTCCTTTCATTGTCTTATTGCTCTAGCTAGAACATTGAGTACTGTATTGAATATAGATACAGAGAGAGTGAACAGCCTTGTTTTGTTCCTGATTTTATTGGAATCACTTTGAGTTTCTATCCATTTAAATTGATGTTGGCTCTCTCCTTGCTGTATTTTGCTTTTATTATGTTTAGGTATGTTCCTGGTATCCCTGATCTCTCTAAGACCTTTATCATTAAGGGGTTTTGGATTTTGTTGAAGGCATTTGCAGTATCTAATGAGATGATCATGTGGATTTTTTCTTTCAGTTTTTTATATGGTGGATTACATTGACAAAATTTTATATGTTGATGCTTTGGGATGTTCTGTATGCTGTGAATCTATGTTGCTCTTATTGGTCAATAAATAAAATGCTGATTTGCCATTAGCCAGGCAGGAAGTATAGATGGAATAAGCAGACAAGTAGATTTTGGGAAGAAGAAGGCTGAGTGAGGAAATGCCAGTCCACCATCCAGGGAGCAGCACGCAATGGCACACAGGTAAAGCCACAAAGCATGTGATGACCAATAGATTAAAAAAAATGGGCTGAGTTTAAGTGTAGGAGCTATTCAGTAGTTAACCTGAGTGAATGGATGAGCAATTTTAATTAATATAAGCTTCTGAGTGATTATTTTATAAGTGGGCCACAGGACTGCAGGGACTTGGCAAGACCCAGAGAAAACTTCCAACTGTAAATGGTGCCCAACGGCTCAAATTTCCACCTAAAACCTTAGAATACTTAATAAGCGATTCTAAAGGGAGCCAAAAACAGATCCATGCCTCATGTCTCATGCTGGTGGCTAGATGCGACAAGATTGGGGCTTTAATGCAACATGAAAGATTCCCACCCAGTTTCACAGAGGTTTCTGCAAGCCACATAACATGGTATGTGTTGGATATAGATTTTGCTACAGAAAAAAAAAAGACTTTTCTTGGATACATGCTGCTGGATAGAAGCATAGACCCACTGCTTCCCAGAGTGAGAAGTGAGAGTGGTTCCCAGAGAGGGCTATAAACATATTTCTGCCATGTTGGGAAGCTGAGGTGGGCAGAGCCAGCAACCAAAGCTGTCATTTCAGTCCTAGTCATTCTACAGTTTAAATCTGATTTAGTCAGATTCAGATTAAATAAACCTTTAAGTGGTTTATGGTTTCTGTAAAAATGTATGTAGGCTTGAAAGAGAGAAGAAAATGAATATAGACAGTAACATAAATAAATAGTTTTAAAAAATTAAAGTCTTTAAAGACACAGTAAAGGTAGTATAAAAAATAAGCCACATAAAGATGGATATTACACAGAGAATCTGGATTATGTTTTCTTTGGGATTTTTAACTACAGAGAGACATTTGATTGTAAAAGCTGCTGAGTTAAATCAATATTTATATTTTAAAGATATCTTGATTTCAAAAACTATGTCTAAGGATATGTTGCTTTGCAAAAGAGGTTCTACTTTTGTTTCCACAGAAGATGAGAACATGTGGATTGTTTACAGCCTAATATGGTTTGATCATGGAAGACCCCCTGAGAGGTTTCCAGATGATCCAACATCCAAAATCAGTTTCAAGGCAATTGGCTCAGACAATGCAGCATCACAGTTACTCCAGTCAGGACTTGACCATAATCCTGAAATTTTCTATGTATCTCCATAAGAATATAGCACACTTTGTCAGCAGGAAGTAGCCTAGAACATACTATGCCCCTATTCCCCAAAAATGGATTATGGATGTTTGTCTTTGTTTAGATTGTTGGTTTCATTTTTTTTGTCATAGTCAATTCTTTCTAAAATAAGAAAGGAAGATATGACATAGAAATATAGGATATAGATATGATAGGATGAAAGGGTACATTATTGAATCTACTTTTAAAGAGCAACAACTTGTTTGAAATGTTTTACATTGCTATGGGTTTTAGTTTATTGATACAAATTTAAAGTTAATTTTGTTATATTGTATATATATTTCTACTTTTGTTTAAAGTATTTTGTCTGTGCAACTCATTTGAAATTGTAGTGTACAGTTGAGAAATACAGATTAATAATTAGCCATTTATGATAAACAAACTTATAATCATGTTAGTTAAATTTTCTAGATATAAAAAAGCATATTTAAATTAGATAGATAATCTTCAAACACTTCAAAGACCTACAGAATATGGCATTTAAAAATGTTTCAAAATTTAGACTTTCCTGGAAAATGAGACACATTTGTTCCTGGCAGCACTGATTACTTCAAAGAGAAAGATGGGCATCAAAGACACTCCATATGGAGTTTATCTTCTTCTTGGCAAAAATAGCCATTTGGGCAAAAAACTGTTATTGCCTGGGCTGCTTGACAAAAAGTTGTATTGACTGGACATGCAGGAAAAATACGAAGGTGACCACTGAACTTTGCAAAATGTGATGGTCCTTCAGGTTCCTGCTTCACGAAGAAACTGCCAGACGTTTTATAGGACACAGAGAGAAGCATCTTAAGGACTCTAGACCTGTAGGCTGAAAAATGGATGCCCCAACATTGCAGAAGAACCTCTGGTGACTGTCCAGACAGCCAGCTATCTCTGTCATTCTAGATTTGTGGAAGTTGTTTACAATGTTCTTCCTGTTTACTTAAGTAATATTATATCCTTCTGAGGTCTTTGATGTAGCTGAAGCCTAGATAGTTATAATTGTGGTTTTCCTTGGTTATGATAAGAGATATGAAACTTTAGACTTGCAAATATAGGATAGATAGTATATCTTCTTTAATTTTTACCAAATACAAGGAGACTAAATATTGTAAATGTGAATCTTGCTTGATACCTGTTCTATTATATGTAATTTTATTATGTTAAAGCTAAAACCTTCCTTTTTAATTAGCCAGAAAAGGGGAGGTGCTATGGGATGTTCTGTATGCTGTGAATCTATGTTGCTCTGATTGGTTGAGAAATAAAATGCTGATTAACCGGTAGCCAGGCAGGAAGTATAGGCAGGATAAGCAGAAGGACAAGGAGAAGTTGGGGAAGAGGAAGGCTGAGTCAGGAGACACTAGCCTGCTGTCCAGGAAGCAGCATGTAATGACCCACAGGAAAAGCCGTGGAATATGTGGCAACATAGATTAACAAAAATGGGCTGAGTTTAAGTGTGAGAGCTAGTTAGTAGTTAGCCTGAGTGAATGGCTGAGCAGTTTTAATTAATATAAACCTCTGTGTATTTACTTGGATCTGAGCAGTAGTGGACCGGGCAGGACACAGGAAAACTTCAACTACATGTTGAACAATCCTGCATCTCTGGAATTAAGTCTAGTTGATCATGATGAATAATTTTTTGATATGTTCTTGGATTGAGTTTGCCAGTATTTTATTGAATATTTTTGCATCAATAGCATTGGAATGTGCTCCATGAGTCTTTTGAAGAGAGGGAGGAATGATTGTAGGAGCCATAGGGGATAAAATGACATGGAAACCCAGAAAGACAGCTGACTGGAGTTCCTGGGAGCTCATGGACTCTAGACTGACCACTAGGGAGCCTACTTGGGACCAACCTATGCCCTTTGCATATGAGAAAGAGTTGTGGAGCTTTTTTCTGTTTGTGGAGCCCCTAGCAGTTGGACCACAATCTATCCCTGGCATATGAGCTGGATTTTTGGAGTCTATTCCCTATGGTGGGATACCTCAACCTTGATGCATGGGTAGGTGCTTAGTCTTACCTCAACTTGATTGACTCCCATGGAAGGCCTTACCATTTCTGGTGAGTGGATGGGAGGGGTCGAAAGGAGGTAGGGGAAGGGAACTGGAAGAGAAGAGGTGGGGGAACCTGTGGTTAGTATGTAAAAATAAATAAAAAAATTAGCAATAAAAAAGGAAAAAAGCTGTACCAATGCTGTGGAGCTAACTTGTTCCAAATAAACACTATAATTTGCAAGAGAGTGAATTTACATCGTTATAAAGTCATAAGTTTTTAATAGTTTGTTGCATCAGCAAGAAGATACTGATAAAAAGCCCCATTTGTGTTTTCCACACTCCACATAAACTTACTCTCTAGAGAAAATTATCTCTGCCTATCCATTTTTCATCTTCCTGAGTCAAAAGGGAAAAATGTGCCGCAGGAAGACTGTATAACTATCTCTAGCCTTCAGTCTATGAATCCCCTTTCCTATAAAATTCATCCCCTCATTAGTCTAAAGGGTAGTCTCAAACATCTCCATCTATTCTCTGATCAGACTGAGCATCAAACTCAAAGTAGTCTCCTTTTGGGACCCTATGAGCTGTTGTTCAAGCAATTTCCTATGAAATTACAATAGTCATTATCTTTCTATCCACTCTTATTATAAGGGGCTGCTCTTGTCTTCAATCCCTAATCTTTACTCAAGAACCTTGTTATTCTGTGTCCCAACCTGACCCCTGGCTATAATTTGATTTATCTCATCCCTAGATGAAACTAATCAACCCCCCATTTGAATTAATAGAGGGTTAATCTAAATGTGTCTCAGGATTCAATGTTGAATATGCTGCTGGTCCATTTACATGTTTTTCCATTGCTGAATATATTAATATCATCCTAATAAATGCCTTATGATCAGTTATGCTGTGGGATGGTCTGTTAGTCAAATTGCTCTGATTGGTCAATAAATAAAATACTGATTGGCCAGTGGCCAGGCAAGAAGTATAGGCGGGACTAACAGAGAGGAGAATTAAGAGAACAGGAAGCTGAGTGAGGGAGACACTGCCAGCTGCTGCCATGACAAGAAGCATGTGAAAATGACAGTAAGCCACGAGCCACGTGGCAAGGTATAGATTTATGGAAATGGATTAATTTAAGATATAAGACCAGTTAGCAAGAAGCCTGCCATGGCCATACAGTTTGTAAGCAATATATGTCTGTGTTTACTTGGTTGAGTCTGAGTGGCTGTGGGACTGGTGGGTGAGAGAGATTTGTCCTGACTGTGGGCAAGGCAGGAAAACTCTAGCTACACAGTTATATTCTGATTACCCTATTATATCTTCTACAACCCAGAACTATTTACTACCAGTTTTATAACCAAAACACTGTAATTAACTTTATTATTTTTATGAATCAAGGATCCTACCCATGCTTCTGATAGGATCAACTAACATTTTTTTCTATGAAAAGTTTGCTTCCATTAACATTAGCTTATTGTATATGACATATCACAATCCCAAGCTTCCTAGCAAGTATTCTGTTTTATTTTCAAAACACGTGTGACAAAAGACTTACTTTCTTAGCGTAAATTATAGACATTTAAAACCTCTTATTTCTAGATCTACAGGAATTGAACCCTTACCAAAGAATTCAAAAATATCTATGCTACCTTTACCATTTATCCTAGTTAAATAAGGTCAGGTAAATAAACTATTGGTATTAGTCCATACCCTGAAAATATTCTTTTTTTTAAACATTGCATTACTTAACTCTCTTACTCTGTTTATTATTTACTTCGTCATTTTTTCAGGTCCAAAAGTCAAAATACTCAGCACCAATCACGTTCTTATATGAGTTGGATTAGAAGTAAGCCTTCTAGCTATTACCCTATCGTTTATCAATAAATTAAACCATGATGCACAAAAGCAGCAACAAAATATCTCATCTCACAATCAACAGCCTGTCCATTATTCTTAACTATAAACAACCAGATATATGAACCTTTCACATTCTAACTCAAAAACTCAACCTCATCTTAACTTTTATCTCCCATGCAAACAAACGTTGATTAGAACCATCCCACTCGTGACTTCCTGAAATCACCTAAGGCATTTAATTCCACACTGAGGGCTTTTCCTCTTTACCTGACAAAAAAAAATTACTCCCTTATCAATTCTCTTCCAAATTCATGGTCAAATTTCATCATCATTCCCTCTGCAATTTTATCAGTCCTTATCAGAGGATGAAATGGCCTTAATCAAAAACAAATATGAAAAATTATAGCCTACTCCTCTATCACCCACATAGGATGAATAAGTATCGTTCTCCCATAATCCCACCCTCATGCTTCTCAACCTATTATTTACATTCTCTTAACAGCTTCAATTTTCATTACAATTTCCTTATACACAATCATATTGATCAACTCCATTTCATTTATATGTAACAAAACATCGATAATATTCCTTGTTACTTTTTCATTTCTCCTGCCTAGAGAAGACCTTCCCACACTCTCAGAATTTCTTCTCAAATGAGCTATTATTACTGAACTTAAAAAAGTAACAAAAACTAGCAACACTAATGTCTATAATAGCCATATCTCTCTTTTTGTACATGAATGATCTTCACTTCTATCAAGTCTTTCCAACAAACTTCACTTAAATATATATCCATCAAACAAATTTAAAAACTAACTTTTTCTTTTCCTCCATACTTATTTCAAGCACATAAACTCTTCCCATCTCCCCTCAACTCATTTTATAGATAGACATTTAGGATACATTAGTCCAAGAGTCTTAAAATTCCTAAGCAAACCTACAAAGTTTAACTTCTGCATACAGACTATAAGACTATGCATTACATTTATTGAATGCAAATAAACCACTTTAACTAAGCCAACTCCTCAACTAGATTGGCACAAAATAAACCTCTGAAATTTTAGTTAACAGCTAAATACCATACTTCTGGTTTCAATCTACTCCTCTCTCCACTCAGAAAGGATGCAGGAAAAGCCTTAGCAGGTATTTTCTCTAAACCTTTGAATTTACAATTCTATGTGAATATCTACTTAAGGCATGGTAAAAAGAGGGCTTAACCTCTGTGTTGAGAGTTACAGTTTAATCATTACTCAGCCATATTACCTATGTTCATTTACAGTTGACTATTCTCAATAAGTCATGAAGATATTAGAACTTCTTATCTCTTATTTGGAGCCTGAGCAGTTACAGTAGGCACAGCCTTAGGTATTACAATCTGAGCTGAGACAACATTACTAGGCAATGACCAAATTTACTATGTTGTTGTTACTGCCCATGATTTTTTTGTAATTTTCTTTATAATAATATAAATAATAAATGAAGGATTTTGAACCTACTTAGTGCCCTTAATAATGTGAGCATTTGATATAGCATTCCCATGAATAAACAACATAACCTTTGACTTCACCATCCTGCATGCCATGTCCTCTTAGTATCATCAACAGTAGAAGCAGGAGCCAGAACTAATTGAACTTTTATCCAATATTAGTTGGAAATTTAGCCCATGCAGGAGCATTTGTAGACTCCACTATTATTTCCTTACATTTAGCTGGTGTTTCAGCTATCTTATATGCAATTAACATTATTACTACTATTGTTAACATGAACCCACCATCCATAAGATAAAATCAAATACCATTGTTTCTGTGATTTGCTCTAATTACAACTGTCATCCTCCTTTCTCTTTCAGTCCTTGTCAAAGGAATTACTATATTCTTAACAGACAAAAATTAAAAAAAAAAAACACCTTCTTTGATCTTGCCAAGGAAGGAGACCCTGTGTTCTACCAACATCTTTTCTGACTTTTTTTCTGGGTTAGTCAGTTTATATTCTACTCCTGCCCCATTTTGGAACTCTTTCCTATAGTGTTACCTACTATTCAGGTAAAAAAAAATCATTTGGATATATAGGTATAGTTTGAGCTACATTTTCTATGAGCTTCCTAGGGTTTATTGTGTGAGCCCAGCAAATATTTACAGGAGGCTTTGACATAGACACTCAAGCTTATTTCACATCAACCAATAATTATTGTTATTCCAACTGGAGTGGAAGTCTTTAGCTGACTTACCATACTCCATAGAGGAAAGATTAAATGATTACCCACTATACTATGACTAGTAGGCTTTATTTTCCTGTTCATACTTGGAAGCCTTATTAAAATAATTGTTCTGTCTAGCTTCTCATTTGTTACTGTTCTTCATTATATCTATTATGTATTTGTCCACTTCCATTATGTTTTATCTATAGGAGTTGTATTCCCTATTATAGCTGACTCTGTCCACTGATTTCCACTTTTTCATGGTATGCAGTAGATGACACAAGAACAAAAGCATATTTTCTACTATACTTGTAGGGGTAAATGCTGGTGGCTGTGTCACAGATGCAGCAGATGGCAATTGAAGTCAGATGTCAGTCCACCAGGGGGAAAGTCTCTGATGGGTCAATCTCATTATAAGATAGTTTTCTGATGATCATATAAGTTAGGATAGAAAATAAATTAGGTACATTTTCGAGTCACCAAAATAGGATAGATAATGGAATATTTTTGCTGAATTTGTCAAATGTAAATTGACTAGACATTGTTGATGTATTTATTGCTTGTATATTTGTATATAGTTATTGTACTCATTGTATATAGTTTTTCTGATATTATATTTTTAAATTTTAAACAAAAAAGGGGAAATGTGGTGATGTATTGTGTCCACCAATATACTGTATCCCCCAATAAAAATTATCTGAAGATCAGAGGAAAAAGTCAGACACTAGAAGTAAACATAGAAGTCAGGCAATGGTAGCACACACCTTTAAACCTATCACTTGGGAGGCAAGGATCTGTCTGGATCTCTGTGAGTTCAAAGCCACACTGGGGAAAAAAAACCAAGTGTAGTGACACACGCCTTTAATCCCAGCACTTACTATAGAGCTCTGGAAGTCTGTACAGACAGGAAGTGACAGAAATGGGCAAGAAGAGGAAATTGTGTAGCTGGACTGAGAAAGACAATGAGAGAATAGAACAGGAAGGCATATAGGCATGGGTATACAGGAAGTAGCTCTCTTTGGAGACTGAGGTGTCAGTGAGGTGAGGTTAGCTTGTGGACTTTACTATATCCCTGATCTCTCAGATTTCCACCCCTATATCTGGCTCCATGATTTTTATTTAATAAGACCATTTAGCAATTCACTTACAATTGGTGCCCAATGTGAATCATTGATGACATGGTCCTAAAAAAGCTTAAAGATTCTTAATGCACAGAAATGGAGCCACACTGGGCTTTCTCCTCTCACAATCTCATGCCAATAGCGCATAGAGACTCATCTCCCAAGAACTGCCTGTGAGATTGGGCTGGCTGCCAGTTGATATGAGCTAAGCAGTATTGCAGATTCCTGCCACAGTATACAGTGGTATCGTCAAGCCATGCAGTGCACTGCTTGGTAGATTTAACTTTTGCTAGTACAGGAAAAAAAAGAAGTTTCTGGGCTACCCACTCCTAGATGGAGGCATGGAACCACTGCCTCCCAGCGTCAGTGGAGAGCATGGCTTCAAGAACTAGAGGTAAATTACCTCCACCAAGTTTAAAAGCTGAAATGGGTGGAGTCAGCAACCACAGCTGCTGCTTCAATACTAGCCACTGCAGTTTAAAGCAATTGATTCACAATAAGACAGATTCAGATGGAATAAGACTTTAAATGGTTTGCAGTGTGTGCAAAAATGTATTTAGGCTTAGAAGATATAGGAAAATGAATATGGACAGTTACATAAATAGATAGTTTCAAAAATAAAGTCTTTAAAGGACAGTAAAAATAATATAAAAAAATAAGTCATGTAAAGATGGAAATCAAACACAGAGTCTGGATTATATTGTCTTTGGGATTTTTAACTACAAAAAAAAATCTGATTGTAGAGGTTGCTTGGTTAAACCAATATGTATATTTTAAAGGTATCTTGCCTTCCAAATTTGTGCTTAAGGATATGTTGCTTTGGAAAAGAGGTTCTGCTTTTGTTCCCACAGAAGATAAAAACCTATGGATTGCTTCCAAACTAATATTATTTGATGAGCCAAACCCCCCTGAGAGGTCTCCAGATGATGTAACATCCAGAGCAGCTTCAAGGCAACTGGCTCAGAGAATAAAGCATCACAGACTGCTTTAGTCAGGACTTGACCATAATTCTTAATTTTCTCAGGATCCCCATAAGATTACCAGTGCCCACAACCAGCAGGAAGTAGTATAAGAAGCTATGCCCATATTCCCAAAATATTGTCTATAAATATCTATTTTATTTAATGAGGTTTGATTATAAATGCAATCTCTTTCTAAAAGAATAAAAAGGCATATGATATAGATATGATAAAATAAAATGGTAGATTATTGAATCTACTTCTAAAGAGCAACAACCTGTTTGACATGTTTTACAATGCTATCGATTTTAGCTTATTGATACAAATTTAAAGTTAATTTTGTTATTCTGTATGTATATTTCTACTCTTGTTTAAGATAATATGTTTTTGCAGCTCATTTAAAATTGTAATATATAATTAAGAAATACAGACTAATAATTAGTCTTCTATGATAGTCAAACTTATAGTCATGTTAAGTTTTCTAGGTATGCATAGATATATTTCAATTAGGTAGATAATCTTCAAACACTTCAAAGACCTACATAACATGGCATTTAAAATATTTTAAGTCTTTGCCCTGGAGGAGATGGGAATGGGAGGTTGGGCTGGGAGTAAGGCAGCGGGGGGCTGGGAGTGGGGAGGACAGGGGAATCCTTGGCTGGTATGTGGAAATGAATTGAATTATAAAATAAAAAAATATAAAAAAAACTTAGACTTTTCTGGACAATGAAACATGTCTGCTGCTGGGAGCACCAATTTACTTCAAAGAGGAAGATGGGCATTGAAGACACTCCATATGGAATTCATCTTCTTCTTGGCAGAAATAGCAATTTGGGCAAGAGACTTCTCTTGCCTGGACTGCTGATAATATGTTATATAAAATGGACATGGAGAACCCACAGTAAGATGACCAGTGAACTTTTCAAGGTGAAATGGTTCTTCAGGTTCCTGCTTCACAGAGGAGACTGTCATATATTCTACAGGACACAGGGAGAAGCTACTAAAAATCTCTAGGCCTAATGGCTGAAGATGAATGCCCCAATGTTACATAGAAACTTTGGATGACTGTCCAGGTATGCAGCTGTCTCTGTTATTTTCAGAATTTTTGAAGTTGTTTACAATGCATGTTCTGTTTACTTAGGTAATATTATATCCTTCTGAGGTCTTTGATGTAGTTGAATTCTAAATAGTCATAATTATAGTTTTTCTTGGTTATTATAGAAGATTAATTAGACATGAAACTTTAGACTCACAAATAGGATAGATGATAAAATATTTTATTTAATTTTGCCAAATAGAAATAGACTAGATATTATAACTATGATTCTTTCTTGATAACTGTTGTATTATATGTAATTTTCCTATATTGAAGTTAAGACCTTACTTTTTAATTGGAAAGAAAAAGGAGAGTGCTGTGGGATATATTTCTGTATGCTGTGAATATGTGTTGCTCTGATTGGTTGATAAATGAAATTGTAATGGCCTATGTAAAGGCAGCTTGGAGGCATGTAGGAAATACAAGCATAGAGACAGGAAGAAGAAAGGAGAGGAGGAGGAGATGCTATCTTGCCATCCAGGGAGTAGCATGTAATGGCACACAGGTAAAGCCACAGAACACGTGGTGACACAGAACACGTGGTGACATATAGATTAATAGTAATGGGCTGAGTTTAGTTATAAGAGCTCTCCAGCAAGAAAGTTAAGCCATTGGCTACGGTCATGCAATTAATAATTGATATTAGCCTCTGTGTGTTCACTTGGGTCTGAGTGGCTACGGAAGTGGGCAGGACACAGGGCAACTTCCAACTATACCTATATTCACTATTATAGCTGACTTTGTCCACTGATTTCTACTTTTTCCATGGTATACAGTAGATGACACAATAAAAAAGCATATTTTCTATTATATTTGTACAAGTAAATGCTGGTGGCTGTGTCATAGAAACAGCAGATGGCAACTGGAGTTAGATGTGTAAGCCCACCGGGAGAAAAGCCCCTAATGGGTCAATCTCATTTAAGTGAGGCTACAAGACCACAGACCCTGGAATGTCTTTTGCTTCTGATGTGCGTTTATATATTTGCTTCTACCATCTTTCTCTGGTATCTGGCCTGGTATGAGTAGATGTGGGGAGACATCCACTGCCTGTAATGTAGTGTGTGTATTTCATGAAAACATCCCAATCTATTGGGTGTTTTTACCTGTGGATTACCAAGATGATTCCTCCCTAAGCTGTACTGTCTATTTGATAATAATGGTAGCTTATACAGAGTTTTGATGAATAAAAATGAATACAAGAATAGGTTTCATAGCTAAGGCCTTTGAGTTTCACCTAGGAGCTACTTTATATCACAGCTCAGATTGATTATTAAAGAAAACATTTGATTCCAGGACCTAGACTGACTTTAATTCTCTTAACGCTGAAAAGTGCAGTCATGGGTTTCAACGTGCATTATTGGCTGAAACAAATCTTCCAAATAGCTTCAGGTAAAACCAGATGCTTTGCTAATGTTTTTTAAGATAAAAAATCCCAGCTATGTTCATGAGGACACATAGCTGAGCTGTCTGATTCATTATGCTAGGGTTGTAATTACAAAACAGCCCAATTCTTGCTAGCTGATGGATAATAAATTCCTTGAACCCATTCCTGACTTCAGTTTGCTGATATGGATATGTGTTCTGAAGAATCAAAGTTAAGCTGACTGACTATTTTTTATGTATAAAAGTGTTAGGTCCTGGAATTGTGCAAATAACACAGAGTAGAACACTGAAGTCTAGAAACAGAGCAACTATATTAAATACACCTCAAGGGGAAAGTTCTGAGTAGTCAGGGCTACAGGAAATAATTTGACTCTATAGACCCCAAATGAGCAACAGGTTTCTTTTTATTATCTGGGATTACACACAGGGCAGAAAATACTTTTTGAGATTTAAAGTATCATGATGCAGCAGTGTTTTGGGAGTGCTGACTGGAGTTGAAGCTCCAGGAATGTTGGCTTGAGCCTGAACTAGAGAATTTAGAGC
>CABHPQ010141458.1:0-10966 GCA_902168405.1 Peromyscus aztecus
GCTTGGGCTGGAGGATGGTGTGGATTGCTGCCATTGTCCCTAGAAAGCATGATTGAAGTGAGATGAACCACCAGCTAGACCCTTGAGATCAATAGCATAGAGAGACTAGAGACTCAGAGAACTCATCATGTCATAGCCGAGCCTGCAAACCACCCATCTATTTAATTTGCCAGATGCTAATAGACACTAGAGCATCCCAAATCAAAACATTTCACTTTTGCCTTATTTCTTCATTAGTCTAATTCCCATTGACCTCATGTCACAGCTGCAGCAATTTAGGATCATTGTAGCAGGAGAGCTGTTTCCATAAGCATTGTCAGGGAGGCTTTAAGGAAAAGTTGGCAGAGCCCATGTGGCTTCTGCAGTCAGTGACACTGGGGTGTGGCACTGTCAGGAAGGAATGCTTTGGGAAGGTGGCTGAGTTCCTGATACTCGGGAATGTTTCTGGGAAATGTCTCTATCATGTATTAATCCAAAGTTTTACCATCCAGATATTAGGTAGTGGTTATTTAGCAATGGCCAGTGTGAGCCAGCTTCTCAAGAAACAGAGCAGGAAGATAAAGGGGAAGTCCTTTGCTCCAAAGGTAAAAACTGTATAACTAGTAGTAAAGGAAAAGATAGCTCACAGGATGGGAGGATGTTTTCACAGATGTTGTCTGCGAAAGGGACTGTTCAGGGTGTATCTAGAACTCTGAACACTCAAGGACACAGCCAGAGGGTTGGAGAGGCTGCTCAGACAGTGGTGAAGAGCACTGGCTGCTCCTGTGGAGAGGGACCTGGGTTTAGGTCCCAGCACCCACATAGTGACTCTCAACCATTTTAACTACAGCACCAGTGGACCCAATGCCCTCTTCTGACCTCTGTGGGTACTGCATGCATGTGTAGCATGTGCACAGGCAGAGCACTCATACACAAACAATAATAAAATCTAAAACCAGATGATGAGGGCTATTGCACAACTCTGAGGATACATAAGACACATTACATTGGCTCCCTTAAAGGGTATGTGACTCTTCATAAAGCAACTATAAAATTAAGGTACTTGGAATAGAACATATTCAACCACTCCGTAAGTATTGGAATGTTCTGTGTATATTGCAATATTTGGCTAAGTAATGGTATCTCAATTAGCAACCTTACTGATGATGGGAGGTCATTCCCAGCTCAGGGCATTCTTAGCTGAGCTCTGTGCTGCTACCCTGTTCTCCAGTGGGCGGTCTGGCATTGTTCATTTCACCACCAGGATCAGCTGTTTTCATGAGAAAGAGATTGTCACCATACATGTTGAACATTGAAATCTCTATAGAGCATGCATGGTGTGTGTGTGTGTGTGTGCGCGTGCGCGCGCGTGCGCGCGCACTTGCACACATGGGGCCAGTTGTGGGCTCGGGGTGAGGAGAGGAGAAAGGTGGACTTATAGATGGAGTCTGTCAACAGGGCAGAATCACCGGTGTCCACAGGCACATATATATGAGTGTCACACCAGGCTCAGACATTGTCATTGGCTCCCTGTAGTTGCACTTACTGAGGCTCAGCATAGAAGGTATCCTTTGGGGGGTATGTGTGTTGAGACAGTGTCACTGTGTGTCTCTGGCTGTCCTGGAACTCACTGTGTAGTCCAGACTGTCTTTGAATTCTCAGAGATCTTCCTGCTTCTGCCTCCCAAGTGCTGACATTTAAAGACGTGCTCTACCTGCCCAGCTAAATGGCAGCTCTTGAATAGGAGTGAGAGGGTTTTCACGATGGCAAGTTTGACTGAAGTGAGGAGGGGAGGGCACACAGCGAGCAAAGGTTTTACATCAAGGTGTGCTTGTCTGGGCATACTTGGGCCTGCAGGATCTCTTCACTGGCAAACTCCTGCTCACCTGCCAATGACCTGCTCTGTTACAGCCCTCTGAGGGGCACAGATATTGCAAATGTGCTCTTTTGAGTCAGGGCTGGGTGGCATTCCGGGTTTTCCTTAATCCAGAGTGTGACCTTGGCTATGTTGTTGAGGCACTTTGGCGTCCATTTTCCCCAAACGAAACTAGCAGTGGAGCCCGCCTCACCACAAGTGGGTGGGCCACTAGTGCTCGCCTGACAAGACTCATGAAATAAATCTGCATGCACCAAGCCTCTGCAGCACTTAACAGCTCTCAGGAGTCACTTCTGGATGCTTCCTGTGGTTGACTCTTCATCCCAGGCCCAGTGGCTGCTCTCTGCTTTGCATCCTCAGCATGGGCCTTATCTTCCCTTGGTCCTTGACAATCTCCTGCAAAGCCGTCAGGATGGCCAGAACTGCGGTTAAGATAGTCTGAGTATTAAAGTCAATCCAGGGAAGCGAGCGTGTGAGGATTTAAGGGTCCATCACACTTTTGTATCTGCAGCTCCTGGGTGCTGAGATGCTGAGGGTGGGTGGGCATGGCTGGGGTGGGTTGGAGGTATCTGCCACCCTCAGCCAGCCTCGTTTGCTCACGCGGTGGCTCTGTGTCAGCTCTAGTGCAAAAGCTGAGGGCCAGTTCCAGGCGAGGGCAGCATGCCTGCCTATCCGCTCTCCTTGTCAGACCTCTGGGGATGGAGACTTAGGACCACGTCCACCCACTCCCGGAGTTGACCTGGCTTGAGCTACGCACTGTGAGGAAAACTGCCGAGGTAGAATCGTGAGCACCTGATGGCATGCCAGCTTCTTCAAACCGTCCTTGGATCTCAGTGTTTTTGTTTGTACCAGCATGGAGGCAGTGTTTCCCTTCTCCTTCTCCCTTCCAGGCAGAGAGCACAGGAATCTAGGCTCGCCCTCACACTTGGGATGTGTGTAGTCAGCGTGCAGATGTGTGGCTGCAGGAATGTCACCCAGTCCATTAAGCTGCAGCCCGTGCTTGTGCCCCAGCGCTCTGCTGTGCACTCAGGGCTCATTTCTGGACCTTTGAAGTGGCCGCCGGCCTTTCATCTTCCCTCGTTTTCACTTAATGACAGCCCGGCCTTTGATCAGCCCAGTTTTCGTCTGCCTTTGGCTTCAGGCTTAGTCACTTGGAGGTAAGCAGAGACCTTAAATAGGCCTGAGAGTGCCCGGCTTTTATGAGCACAATGACTACTTAACCTTCATATCTTAAGCAAATACACGGAAGGGGAGCTGGCCCTTCCTGGCCTCTCGGTGATAGCGTTTGCTCGCCGGTAGTGTAAACTGAGAAAGAGGCCTGAGTGTGGAGGGCGGAGAGAAACCCAGAGACTGCATCCTGTCTCCTCACCCCACCCCCAGCCCCCAGTTTCAAGTTGCAGTTGCCCGTCCCCCACCCCAATCTTTATGTCTTCGTAGGAAGCTTGTCTGCATGCTGGGGAAGATTGTGTCTGGACGTGCACCCCATGCACAGTGTTTCTTTTCCAGTGGTAGACTCTTCGTTATCATTGAATTGTCCATTGTTATGGGATGTGGTGTGTATAAAGTTCTCTTCCATGAGGTGTATCTTTTGCATAACGATTCAGACTTTGAATTAATATTAAAAATCTTGGGAATAGCCGGGCGTTGGTGGCGCACGCCTTTAATCCCAGCACTCGGGAGGCAGAGGCAGGCGGATCTCTGTGAGTTCGAGGCCGGCCTGGGCTACCAAGTGAGCTCCAGGAAAGGCGCAAAGCTAAACAGAAAAACCCTGTCTCGAAAAAAAAAAAAAAAAAAAAAAAACAAAAAAAAAAAATCTTGGGAATAATCTCTATCCTATGGAAAAATAGCTCACAAATGCAGTTCTGTGATGGAGCTTGGCTAGCATGTGTGAAGCTGGCATTTACCCCCAACATTGAGTCACCAAATTATAGATTCATGTGATCTTTCTACACTATTATATTTTAATTTTGTGTGTATGTGTGTGTGTGCATGCATACGTGTGTGTATGTGTGTGCATGCATGCATACGTGTGTGTGTGCGCGCGCGCCCGTGTGCGTGTGCGTGCGTGTGTGTGTGTGTGTGTGTGTGTGTGTGTGTGTGTGTATGGTGTGTGCGTGTATGTGTGTATAGAGTCTTTTCTCTCCCTCAACTTTTACACTGGCTCCAGGGATTGAACTTGGCAGTCAGGCTCGAATTGCTGGATCGCCAGCAACTTTACCCCGCTGAGACTTCTTGCTACTGTACAATCATTTCCTTTAAAATTTTATTTCTTATTGTGTGTGTGTGTATAAGATACGGGGAACATGTGCATGCCATGGCATGTGTGAAGATCAGAGGACATCTTTGTGAGTCAGTTCTTGCCTTCCACCTTTACATGGGATCTGGGGATCTCACTCAGGCCGTCGGGCTCTTTCCTGGCAACTGCTTTTACACACTGAGCCACTATCAGCCTCCTGATTCTTAACAAAAAATAAATATTTATTCCTATATTTGGGATTAGTTGTCTGGCCCTCATATGAATCTTCATTAAACATTTAACACTTTATCCAGCTAGCAAGCGTACTCTTATTTCTTTATTATTTTTAGTTATATTTCAGACATAGGGCCTTGCTGTGTAGCCTAGACTGGTGTTGCCCTTACTCTGTGGTCCAGACTGATTGCAAACTGCATCAGTCCTTTTGCCTCAGTTCCTAAGTGCTGAGATACAGGCAGGAGCCATTCCAGGTCACTGGGAAGTCCTAACACAGCCCCTGCCGCAGAACCAGGGCTCTTGAGTTTACAGGGGGAGACTGGGGGGCTGAGGTCCGACTCGGGTAGACTATTTCCTTCAGTGCATGGTCCTGGCTTCAGTCTCCAGCACCACAGAACCATACCAATGAATTAACGAAAAATAAAAACAAAATGAGGTCTGGTATATCTATGGATCCCATGATTATGACTCCATCTTTCTTCTTCCCTTCTCTTTTTTTTAAAAGCTAGGGCTGGAATCTAGGGCTGCTCCATGCTAGGCCGGTGCTCTGTTACCAGCCTCACCTGGCCCTCTCTCTGTGGCTTTAGCGCAGGCCAAGAAAAAGAAGTGAGCCCTCTGTTGCAGCCTCCCTGGTCTTGGACACATGTCGCCCTTGTCTTCTGTGTTTATACATGCAGCTGTCCTCGTCTGGAACGCCTGGACCCACCCCCATGTCCAAGGACACAGACTCTGCTGCTCGCTCTCAGAGCTAGAGTTGCTGCCTCGTAGCTAATGTCCACAGCCTGCCCTCTCTCCCTGCCTCTCCGGACGGCTTTCCCTTCATATTAATGTTCCAGAGCTGTCCCCACTGTGGTTCTTAAATGAGGTATTAGTTTTCAGCGTTGCTGTGACAGAATACCCTGACAAAAAGCAAGTTGGGGAAGAAAGGGTTTATTTGTGTTGTGGCTTACAGTTCCAGAGGGGATGCTGTCAGTCATGTTGAGGAAGGCGGGGCAGCAGGAGTGTGAGTCTGGCCTGGCAGTCAGAAAACAGATCCAGTTTCACCCACACACACAGGAAGTAAGGCCAGCCTATACAAACTCCAGAGCCTGCCAGTGATGCCGTACTTCCTTCAGCAAGGCTCCATCTCCTTAAGGTTCCATTACTTCTCAAAACAGTGTCACTACCTGGGGACCAAGTGTTCAAACACATGAGCCCACAGGGGACCTTTCACATTTCAAACCACAACATATGGTAAGTGTCAAAATGCATGTGGAAAGGGAAGCTCTTGGGTTCCCCAGTGGTTTTTGTTGTTGTTTTTGTTGTTGTTGTTTTTGTTTTTCCCAGCAGTGGTGTTAATACTTCCTTGAGCCGAGCAGTAGTGGTACACACCTTTAATCCTAACACTTTAGAGGCAGAGGCAGGTGGATCTCTCTGAGTTTGAGGCCAGCCTGGTCTACACATTGAGTTCCAGGACAGCTAGGACTATGCAGAGAAACTCTGTCTTGAAAAACCAAAAACAAACAAGCATACAAAAAACTTTCTGGAACACTTCTGCCCAGGATTGAGGGCAAGGATGGGGAGGGTGAGGTCAGTATCCATCACTCACTTGTCTGAACTCTGTGGACCACTTATTCAGCAGACAGTCATGATCACTTGCTGTGTTCCAGGAGGTATAAGCCTGCCCCAGCTTGTGCTGGACCATCATCTCTCCATATCCACAGGAGAGCAGTTTTAGGACTCTCTGGATGGAATCAGTTCCGGACGGCAGTACCAGCACAGTGCTGTGAGAGAGGCCAGCCTGGTGTTTTGTTCAGAGTCCTGGTGTGAATGAACCCTGTGCATATTCAATATCCACAGTTTCTAAAAAATACTTTAGATCCATACTTGGTTGGATGTGGGACATGACTAGGGAGGGTGGAGGGCCCACAGTGACAGGGTTTCTCTGTGTAGCTTTGGAGCCTGTCCTGGAACTCACTCTGTAGACCAGGCTGGCCTTGAACTCACAGAGATCCGCCTGCCTCTGCATCCCGAATGCTGGGATTAAAGGCATGTGCCACTGCTGCTTGGCTTTTCTTTTGTCTTTTGATGCACATCCTGAGCAGACTTGCACTGGGTAGTATCCCGAAGTGCTGTTTCCTGGAGTTTAGCTCCAACCTGTTGCATTGCTATGGAATATGCATGACGCATGCATGGGCAGACCAATACAGACAAGCGCATAATCCCACACTCTTAGTATGCAAGAAAAGATGCTGGTTTATTTAAGGTTGATCTTTTCGTTCGTTTTTCGTAAGGAAGAAGTCTGAGGGTACCACTCTCACCACACAGTCAGCTCTGGTCCCCTGTATGGGATGAGCTTGTGGCAGGTGCCTCTGATGCAGCACAGTTGGGAGTGCTCGGTGTCACCTCTGTGGAATCTTTGATAGAGGTGTTTAACTGGAACCTAATCATGAAGAGGTGACCAGACCAGCAAGATGCTCCATGTCACAAAAGAAGAAGAAGAGGGGGAGGAGAAGAAACACTTTCTTAAATGAAAAGATTAAAAAGACATGACAGCTGTGTTGAGCAGTGTGTGACAGTGCCACCCCAAAGGAGCAGTTCACCCAGGGACCTTTGCATGTGAATTGGGCTGTGCCGGATAGTAACGGTGCCATGGCCGTGCAGGAGAGTGTCACTGACATTCTTGGACCGTCTGATGAAGCAGTGATGTAGTGATGAAGGTAGTGACTGAGGACTAAGTACTTCCGAGTTACTGCCAGAAATCTGCAGTATTTCTGGGGAAAACGTTTTAGGCAAGGTCAGCTGGAGCCTGGGAAATAACCCTGAAGATTGACAAGTGGGATTATGTGTAATTGGCTTCTGCAGAGAAAAGACGCCATCAGCAGAGTGAAGGGGCAGCTGACAGAATGGGGGGAACACATTTGCTAGCTGTACCCCAGGCAGGGGGTTATTATCTAGAATATATAAAGAATTGCCATCAAACCCCCAAAACTCCAGTTGATAAATGGGATGGTGAACTGGACAGATAGTTTTTTTCTTTTTGAGACAGAGTTTCTCTGTGTAGTTTTGGTGCCTGTCCTGGATCTTCCTCTGTAGACCAGGCTGGCCTCGAACTCACAGAGATCCACCTGTCTCTGCCTCCCGAGTGCTGGGATTAAAGGTGTGCACCACCACTGCCCGACTCAGATAGTTTTTAAAAGGAGAAACACAAATGGCCAATAACACTGTTAGAGAAATGTGAATTAAAACTACTCTGAGATTCCATCTCATCTTGGCTAAAACCAAGAAAACAAATGACAACAAATGCTGGAGAGGATCTAGGGGAAAAGGAACAGTATTCAACGCTGGTGGGAGTACAAACTGTTGCCACAGCTATGGAAACTAGTGTGGAGGTTTCCCTGAAGATTGAAACTAGAACTGCTGTATAACTCAGCTCTACTGCCCCTGGGCATATACCCGAAGGACCTTAAGTCCCTTTACAGAGATGCTTACACATTCATGTTCGTTGCTGCTCTATTCACAGTGGCCAGGAAATGGAGCCAGCCTAGATGTCCATCCATAGATGAATAAATACAGGCTATGTGGGGCATATGCATGGTAGAATTTTATTCAGCTGTAGAAAGAAATGAAATTTGCAGACATGGGTAGGTCTGGAAATGACTGTAAAGTGAAGTAGTTCATTCAGAAAAATCAATACTGCATGTTTTCTCTCTTGTGAAGTGTGTGTGTGTGTGTGTGTGTGTGTGTGTGTGTGTGTGTGTGTGTGTGTGGTAAGTATAGCCATGGAACTCTAAAGGAGACTATGGGGGTTTTGCGGGGAGGGAAAGAGATGGACATTGGTGAGATTGGACGCAAAAGGGGAGGTGACATCACTGAGTAGGATTTCAGAGAGATTCTAGGATTCTGAAGTCCCTTCCAAAAGCATCTTCTCCACTGATTGGTGGAGATCCCTTGAGGCTTTGCTTGCCAAAGGTCACACCCCTCCACATTGTCATACTGGGGGCCAATCTTTCAACCCATGAACCTTGGGAGGCAAACCTCATCTTGGTTGGTCTGTGTATTTCTGGGCCTCTGTAGGTTTCCATTGTCTTTGTCTCAGGTGTAGAGATTTCCTAGAAAGTCGTCAGGTAGCTGCCCCCAGGTCACACCACTGGCTCTGGAGATCACCTGGAGTACTCACTGACCCCTGCTTCTGGTCGCTGTGTCCCTGGCCTTTTCTGTTAGTTGGAAGAAGCAGCCAACAGAGCAGGAAGTGAGTGTTGTCAGTGGGCTCCTTGGTACCATGCTCTTGTCCTCAGTGGGACTGTGTCTGCTGACAGCACCGTAGGCTACCTATTTTGAACTGGGAAGCTTTTTCTAAGTTCTCAGATTCTCATGGTAAATGAAGAAAGGGACGCTCGGGGGATGAAGCGACCACTGTGAGCACACTCCTCCATTTCAGAGCCTACTTTGTACATGTCCCTGTCTCTGGGCCAGGAGGAATGAGAAGCCCAATGCCCCAGAGGTAGCCTGACCAGCTGTGCACTGTACTCAGGTTAGGTGCTATTTCAAGGGTCCCTGTCCCATCCCAGGACATGGGAGGAAGGAAAGGTTGGTTTTCCAGTCTCTCCATTCCCAAGATTCTGTGTTCTCCCCCAGTGGTCGATGATGGACTTCAAGTTGCCCACCCTCCTGGGACTGTGACCCCACCTCAGATGCTAGACCTTTCTGTGTGGTAGAGGGGCTTGCTGAGCAGCTCTGGCATTTCAACAAAACACTGACAGTTTGAGAAGGCCATAGCATGTCCTCTCCACCTGACTCTGGTACATCCTGACCCTCAAGCCATCTCTTGTGGAGAGGAGGTCTAAGCCAGGGCTTTGCCTCTTATACTCATTCACCAGCACTTCCTAAACATTGGGAATGGAGTCTGATTCCAGAACCTTCTGCAGATAGTTTTCTTCTTTAGTTCCCTTTCTTCTGCTCCTCCTCATTAGCAGTATGTTACCAGTGTGGATGTGCAAGCCAGCCTAGATAGAAAAGGTTACTGGTGGCCACATAGCCTCCTCCATTTAGGAGGGCTCAGTGTACTGAAAGTGAAGGGGCCTGAGCTACCTTTGTCTTGCTGGCACTTGTGGCCACGGAGGACATGTGACACATAGGACCACTGCCACATGTGCTTGGGTTCAGGTGGACACCAAGTCTGTACAGCCAGAAGCAGGCTTGTCTACCAGGGCACTCTACTGCCTCGTTCTGTTGAGGAGCAGGGAAGGGAGGATGCAGAGAGAAGATGCTGGCTAAGTGAGGATTAGAAAGCAGAGACGCCGACAGGTGCTTGGCTATTTTGAATCCCAGTTAAGATTTATGAAGCCCAAACTCAGCTTTAGGGCTAGACTCCAGTTTTGTAAACTGGATTGTAACCCAGTGTGGAACTGAGTTTGGGGGTGGGAAAGTTTAGCAACCATTAAAGGTTTCTGCATGCATGATGACCCAAAACAATCCAAATGGAGAAGCATGCAGAATCTAAGGTGTCCCTGGCCGTGATTATCCATATCACATCATGTGAATTCACTGAGCCTTGGTTCTGAGCATACAATGTGCATATTCTGTCACACCATGCACAATGCTAGCAAACTCTGGAAAACACCCTGGCTCATACTGGAGATGACTTTGTTATGATCCTTCGGCTTCTTACCGCACACACCGCGTTTTCTGCTCTTACGGAAACTAATTATGGAAAACAAAGGTTTTTAACATTTTCTGCCATCATTCCTCAGCATGTATGTATTAAAGTAGTATCTTGGCTACAGAGATGGCTCAATGGTTAGGAGTGTGTACTATTCTGTCTTGCAGAGGACCAGAGTTCAATTCCCATCACCCATATCATGTGGCTCACAACCATCTGTAAGTCCAGTCCTAAAGGATCCAACACACTTTCTGGCCTCCATGGACACTGCATGCACATGGTGCACACGTACAAGACACCAGTATGCATAAAATAAAAATAAATACATTAAAAAATTACTCTCTTTGCTTTGTATTATATTTGATTTTAAAAACTCTGCTTGAATTACTGACGAGTTTCATGTAAAATAGTTAAATGAAATTTGATTTGGGATTAGGATAGAATTTCTAGCACTTTATGGCTCCAAATAAACCTTTTCCCTTTCCCATCTTGTACTATATGTTTATGCAAAGCAGCATTCTCAGCACTGACAGCTGATAAAATGAAAATACTGATCAATCCTGAAAGATGTTGAAGAATATTCAGTCAAGATTTAACTGTTCATTAAATTTAAATGAGATGTCCTTCCTTTTTTTTGGCTTGCATTTGCTTTTCTTTTTTATTGGTTGTTAGATTCATATGTATACTAAAGAATTGTTCTACAATACATTTCTTTTTTTTTCTTCTTTCTCTCTCTCTCTCTCTCTCTCTCTCTCTTTTTTTTTCTTCTTCAAGACAGAGTTTCTCTGTGTAGCTCTAGCTGTCCTGGAACTCTCTTTGTAGACCAGGCTAGCCTCAAACTCATAGAGCTCCGCCTGCCTCTGCCTCCCAGGCACTAGGATTAAAGACATGCACCACCACACTTGGTTTACAGTACATTTATTTATTTGTTTGTTTGTTTATCTCCCCCCCCCCAACAGGGTTTCTCTGTGTAGTTTTGGTGCCTGTCCTGGATCTCGCT
>CABHPQ010141459.1:0-14059 GCA_902168405.1 Peromyscus aztecus
TTACCTCACCACCTCTAGGAATGTAGTTTGAGCACACAAATTTCCTTTTTCTGCCAGGCGGTGGTGGCGCACGCCTTTAATCCCACCACTCGGGAGGCAGAGGCAGGTGGATCTCTGTGAGTTCGAGGCCAGCCTGGTCTACAGAGTGAGTTCCAGGAAAGGCGCAAAGATACACAGGGAAACCCTGTCTCGAAAAACCAAAAAACAAAGCAAAACAAAAAATTCCCTTTTTCTGATATATTTTAGCTCTTAGTTGACCTCCTCCTTACCACTCCCCTTTTGGGTTATAAAAGAAAGCCTGACAGTCACTGCCTGAGGAAAACGCTTGTCTGTCTTTATGATCCTGTAAGAATTCAAGCCTGGTGACCTTGCTTTGGCTAGAGCACTGCTATTGCATGGGTATATAACTGTAAACCTCAGAGACTTGAGGAGGATTTTGACTGGAGAACTAGATGGAGAGCTAGAAGAATGAGATGGAAGATGAGGAAGAGCCAGATGGGGAAGAACGAGATGAGAAAGACCAAGATGGGACAGAACTAAGATGAGAGAATTAAGATAGAACTTAGAGGGGACAGCAGATAAATGTAGAGAGAAATCAGGCAAGAAAGGAGCTAGGCGTGAGAACAGAACTGAAGCTGTGTAGATAGAATTTTATCCCAGAGGAATAAAGTAGACGGACTAAGAACTCTGGGTACTTAGAGTCATTTTCTGCAGATTATTCCTGCTGTTCATACCTTCTCTTCTGGGCCCCTGGGAAGAAGATTATTAAGCCAGGACCATAATAATTTTCGAGAAGTTCTACATCTTGATCCACAGGCAACAGGAAGGAATCTGAGTCTCACACTGAGTGTAGCTTGAGAATATAAGACCTCAAAGACCACGTCCACAGTGACACACTTCCTCCAACAAGGCCACACCTCCTAATAGTGCCACTCTCTGTGGGCCAAGCATTCAAACACATGAGCCTATGTGGGCCATACCTATTCAAACCACTACAATAAACATTTACATAGCACATAGATTTTTAAAATAAAACCACCCTGAGCCAGGTGGTGTACCACATCTGTCAGTCTAGCATTTGAGACAGAGGCAAGAGGATCGAAACTATGAAGCCATCCTGGACTACACAGTGAGGTCCTTTAGAAACCATGGTGAAGATGTCATCACAAGCATTGGTCATTCTTTGCATCTGACTATTCAGTCTCCTTCCTTCCTGAATCTCCATGGCTCTGCTTTGAAAAGAGAATTTGCTTCTTGTTAACATCTTAAGTGGTCCTTATTTGAAATTACCAAGAAAGAAAGCAGTTTCTTGTTTCCTAAAATATTATTAAACATTTCAAAATAATTGAAAACCTCTGTGAAAAGAATGTTGACTCCTCTCCAGAAAAAACAAGGTAAACAAAAGTCTTATTTTACCACAGAGAAATGCTAGTTTATACTATAATAGAAAACACTGTGTTTTGCAAGATGGCTCAGTGGGTAAAGTACTTGCTGCCAAACCCAATGACCTGAGTTTGATCCTTGGTGTATTAGTCAGGGTTCTCTAGAGTCACTGAACTTATGGAACAAATCTCCTCTCCCCCACTTCTCTGTATGTATGTATATATGTAGTCCAACAATGACTAGCTATGAATGTGGAGTCCAAGAATCTAGTAGTTGCTCAGTCCCACGAGGTTGGGTGTCTCAGCTGGTCTTCTGTATATGCTGGAATCCCAAAGAAGTAGACTCCAATGGATGTGTTGGCAAGGCGAGGGCAAGCAGGTGAAGAACAAACACACCCCATTCCTTCTTCCACTGTCCTTATATGGGCCTCCAGCAGAAGACTGGGATTAGAAGATGTATCTTCCCACCTCAAGATCTCATTAAAGGAGTGTGTCATCCTACCTCAAGATCCAAATCAAAAGCCTGTGTCTTCCTGCCTCAAGATCCAGACCACAGGTATGCCCTCCATTTCTGGATGGTAGTTCATTCCAGATATAGTCATGTTGACAACCAAGAATAGCCATCACACCTGGGATCCACATGGTAGAAGAAAAGAAGTGATTTTGGCAAGTTTTCCTCTGCTCTCCACATGTGTGCAGTGTCAATGTCATGTACACACACACACACACACACACACACACACACACACACACACACAATAAGCTCTTATATTAAATGGATTCAAACAGGAGCAGATATGATAGCAGGCCTCCTAGATGCAGCCAATGGTCCCCGCCTCCTCATATTGCTAGCCCATGGAGGGGTCTTCCCTCTTGTGTCCCATTGGTGTCTGTAACTAACGGCAAAAAGCCGTAATGATGGAACTGACAGGGGCTCCTTTGAAACTGTCCTTTGGTCTCTGTATTATGGATTCTGTTTTGACCCTCCAACCTGCTCTCTCCTTCCCAACTGTCTTAATTAGTGTTCTATTGCTGTGAAGAGACACCAAGACCTTGCAAGACCTTGGCAACTCTTTTTTTTTTTTTTGAGGTTGTAATGCAAGGAAACATTTTTTCCCCCTGAAATTCTTTTTATTGCTATATCGTTGTTGGTATCACACTTGGAACTTGGAGGCAAAGGAGAATTACTCACCAACGTATTTGTAAATTGAGAAACACTACAAAGAGTTATCCACAAGGCAAAGATTTTTTGGAAAACTTCACCTTCGAATCTTCGCTGAGGTTGGAAAAAAAAACACTGAGCCGGACTGGCCTACATGTCACCTTCCGAACTCAAGACCACCTCAGCAGCTGGCACAGAGTGTCTGGGTCCCCCATGGCAACTCTTATAAAGGAAAACATTTAATTGGGGCTACTTACCGTTTCAGAGGTTTAGTCCATTACCATCACAGCAGGGAGCGTGGCTGCACACAGACAGACATGGTGCTGGAGAAGCAGCTGAGAGTTCTACATTCAGATCTGCAGGCAGCAGGAAGAGAGAGACTCTGGGCCTGGCTTGGGCTTTTGAAATCTCAAAGCCCACTCCCAGTGACACACTTCCTCCAACAAGGCCACAGAGCCTAATTCTTTTGAATAGTGCCACTCCCTGGTGACCACACATTCCAATCGCTTAGCCTGTGGGAGCCATTCTCATTTAAACTATCACACCAACTTAATTCGAATTCCAGGAATGGTGACCCCTGTGGCCAATCACCTGCTGGGGACTAGCCAAGCAGTCACGGTTCCTATGGCTCTCCGATGCCAGCAGAACCAACTCTGAGACCAGAATCAACCAAATCACTCTGAGATCTCAAGGCATAGCACCCTTTTCTGCTTTTTGTTTGTTTGTTTTGTCTCTTTCCTGTTTATAATCTTGGAGCTATTGTTAATACTCAGAGTGTAGTTTTTATTTATTTATTTTTGTTTGTTTTAGGAAGGGGCTGGATCTACTGTCTTCCCAAGCTGGGCACAGAGAAAAAGAAATTCTCTTGCGGTTTCACGCCGCTCATCTCTCTCTGTTGTTTGGACCCTGGAAGACACATCTGGCAGACTCTGGTCTGTTCAGATCCCCAGAGTGAGGCCTCTGGTAACAGTTGTAAAATTTATTTAAATTTAAAATTTTTTAAATTTTATATGTGTGAGTATTTTGCTGCACTGGGACTCACAGTCTTCAACATGGCTGCTTCAGTATCATTTGAGAGAGGGAATATGGCTTATGTGTCTATACCTATATGTATGTGTGTGTGTGTGTGTGTGTGTGTGTGTGTGTGCATATATGTTGTAGAATATTATTTTAAGGTGTGTTACTTTTGTTTATGTTGCATTTGTTTAACTCTGTCAAGCTGTGTTACTGTGCCTGTCTAAAACACCTGATGGTCTAATAAAGATCTGAACGGCCAATAGCGAGGCAGGAGAAAGGTTAGGCGAGGTTGGCAGCCAGAGAGGATAATAAGCAGGAGAAATCAGGGGGAAAGAGAAAGAAGTAGCCAGAGAAGGAAGAGGACATCAGGGGCCGGCCACTAGCCACTCAGCCACCCAGCCACCCAGCCACCTATTCATTCTCTGGACACTCACATTTTAGTTGCCATTTGGGAGGCATATAATACACTGGTGAGAATAAATAGAAATTTCACACAATGGCTAGTGCCAAGAATGAACAAGGGAGAATGCTGATGTAGGAAGCACCTGGTGGTGGCTACTTTAGAGTGAATGGTGAGAGAACACTGTTCTAGAAGGTGATGTCTGAGCTGAGCAGCAAGAAAGAAAAGGAACGGCCTCCATAAAGACTGTGGAAGGAATGTCACTGTTATGTCCAGATCGAGGGAACCCCCAAAAGACCACCACAGAGACCAAATCCCGTCTGTAAAAGCAAAGAGCCTTTATTTCAAGCTCGGAGCTTGGACTCTGTCCGATGCAGCAGTGAGAACAGAGAGCCCGGTGCCCAGGCAGGGTGGGGTTTTTATCACAGCAGAGGTTGGGGTGAGGGGATTTCCAGGGCTCAGGACCCTGATTGGCTGACCTTTGTCTAGGGTTATAGGGAATGTTTGGAATGTCAGGGATTTCCCCTTAGATGCAGGCCCTCCCTGAGTGAGGTCAGCTCATGGTTTCTCCTGGATCCAGGTGTTACCTGCCAGTAAGCCTGTTACAGAAGCTGTGTCTGGGCCTTTAAGCCTGTCATGCCGGCTGTGTGGTCAAGCTGTCCTCCTCTCCCCTCCAGTTACCAACCAGAACAGCATGGGAATTGACTGTAAGGCAGAAGATGTGTCTGGAATGTGTGAGTCACAAAGGGGTGGTGTGACAGGAACACAGGAATCAAAGTGAGCAGGCACAGGACACAGGTCACACATGAGGGCAGGAGATGAAACCCACCTAAGAGCACCTGTAGACACTTCCAGGGTGTGTGTGTGTGTGTGTGTGTGTGTGTGGGTGGGGGTGTGTGTGTGTGGTGCAAGGGGAAGTCTCTCCTTGAGGGCTTGCTCTTCCTGGCCTTGGCCAGCATTCCAGCTTTCTTGGGTCCCCAACAATGATGCCCCAGTGTCAACAGGAAGTAGATAGAGAAGATTACGTCATCCCTTACCATTTATTATCAGAAAAAAGGCTGGATGTTAAGTCTCAAACCTGGGGACAAATGGTTGAGGTGCCTATTTAACATATCGAAGCAGGCCTGGCTGCCAGTTTGCCCAGCATCCCTCAGTCCCTACCTGTTACACGGTATGGTTGGTATACCCCACCCCCTACCCTAAACTTCACCAGCCTGGGGCCTGGGCTGCCCTTTCCCTCAGAGGCTCTTCCATATAATAATCAGCCATTTTGGTTACCTGCCCTTTTTGTACCTTTGGCCTCTTGGCTGCAGCACCTGGTCCCCTTTCTCCGTCTTCCTTCCCTCCCCCATACCCCCTCACATGTTCACTCTGGACTCTCCCAGATGTCCCTGCCTCTGGCTATGCTCTCCCTTTTATCTACAATAAACCTTCTCCTCCACCATTCATAGGAGCAGTCATGTCCTCCTTTTATTTCTTTTTTTCATTCAGGGCCAAGGGTTTTAAGGGTCTTCCTCAAGTTCAGAGTTGGTCAGTTTGAACAAAGAAAGGCTGCCATTTTGGAAGTTCACCGTCCTTATTGCTTGGCCAGACTCCTCTCCCTATCTGTCTGCCTATCAGGAAATCTGCCTAACTACTAGTTCCTCAGCCTATTGGACACGGGCACAAGAGCTGAGGATGACTCCTAGATTTTCAGTCTAAGCAACTTGGTGGCAATTGGTATCAGTTTCTGAAAAGGGGAACTGATATGACAGAGGTTTGGGAAAAAGTTTTCAAATTTAATTTATTATTATTTTGTGTTAGGCTTTTGGAAAATTGTGACAATTCACGAGGTGAAACTTAGCATTATAGTCCGTACAAACTCTACAGCTTGGTGAAGGGGATTCAGAGCTGTGCCACTGTCCTCTGTGAAATGCTTTTCAATTTACAAAAACAGAAACTGCATGCATTAAATTAATTTTCCACTCTCTACCAAGGAATTTGTCCCTCGGTGACTGATTTGTTACCACTATGTTCTTAACGTTCATCTGAGGTGTAGCATGTGCCAGAATTCTCTGTCCTTTAAGGCTGGGTGATTTTCCATGAGATATGTATCTACCTTTGGCTTATGCTTTCACTTACCAACAGACACTGGTAATTATGTAAATCTGTGAACACACATATAAGAAATCCATCTGAGTACTTGCCCTGAATTCTCTTTTTTCCCCTTCCATTTTCCTGTATGTGTGTGCATGCATGTTTTACACATGTGGGCTTGAGCAAGGTTGATGTCAGGATGAGCCTCTACTGCTCCTCCACCTTCTTCACTGAGGAAGGGTCTCTGAAACACAGAGCTCACCCAGTTAGTTGTTCTTGCTGGCCAGCTTTTTCTGGAGGTTCCCTGTGTGGTGATTTGGATGAGAAAGGCCCCCATAAACTTCTATGTTTGGATTCTTGGTTCCCCAGTTAGTGGAACTATTTGAGAAGGATTAGGAGGTGTGGCCTTGGAGGTGTGTCACTGTGGGGTAAACTTTCAGGTTTCAAAAGCCTGCACCAGGCTCAGTCTCTTTCTCTGTCTCTCTGTCTGTCTCTGTCTCTCTGTCTCTCTTTCTCTCTGCCAGCTGCCTACAGATCAGGATATAAAGCTTTCAGCTACTGTCCTGGTGCTGTCCCTGTTTGCTTCCCATCATGATGATCATGGACTAAGATTCTAAAACTATAAGCAAGCCCCCAATTAGATGCTTCCTTTTATAACAGCAGTTCTCAACCTGTGGGTCTCCAAAAATATTTACATTATGATTGTAAAACGTAGCAAAATTACAGTTATGAAGTAGCAACAAAAATGATTTTTTAATGGGGGGTCACCACAACATGAGAAACTGTATTAAAAGGTCGCAGCATTTGGAAGGTTGAGAACCACTGCTTTAGAAGTTGCCTTGGTCATGGTGCCTCTTTGTACAGCAATAGAGCAGTAATTAAGACAGCCTGCCTCTGCTCTCTGAGGCTGAAATTATGGGGTGCTATATTGCCCACCTAGCATTACACAGGTTCTGGAAATGTAACTCTGGTCCTTTTTTTGAGCAGCAAACACTTTGACCACTGAGCTATCCCCCCACCCCCCATATGCACACACTTCTGGCTCTTCAGTCTTTTGGACATATGTCTGGAATTGCTGGGTCATGTGATAATGCCACGGGTTTTTGTTTGTTTGTTTGTTTGTTTGGGTTTCTTGTGTAGCCCTAGCTGTCCTGAAACTCAATCTCTAGACCAGGTTGGTCTTGAACTCAGAAATTCTCCTGCCTCTGCCTCCCAAGTGTTGGGATCAAAGGTGTGTGCTACCACTGCCTGCTTTTTTTTTTTCTGGTGGTTCTGAGTATCAAAACTAAAGCCTTGTATATGCTAGGAAAGTACTCCACCACTCAGCTACATCCCCAATCCTCTCTCTCTCTCTCTCTCTCTCTCTCTGTGTTTGTGGGGGGTAGCTGTAGTTTTGACATTGTCATGAGCAACTTCAAAGGTTCTGATTCCTCACACCCATACCAACAGAGTTATTTTCTGGCATTTTCTTGTCTAAGATTTATTTTTATTATTTTTAAATGTTTTTACTATTTTTTAATCACATATATTTGTGTCTGTGTGTGGATATGTACACATGGGTTCAGGTGTCCTAGGAGGCCAGAGGTACCAGATTCCCTAGAGCTGGAGTCACAGGTGGTTATGAACCACCTGTTGTAGGTGCTGGGAACTGAACTTGGGTCCTCAGGAAGAGTGGCACATGTTTGTAACCTCTGAGCCATCTCTTCATCCCCTGTTTCTGCAGGTTTTTTACTTGTTTGTTTATTCTAGGGTCTCACTATGTAGCTCTGGCTGGCCTGGAACTCTCTTTGTACAATGGACAGCCCTTGAACTCAGGGATCTGCCTGCCTCTGCCTCTGCCTCCTGAGTAGGGGGCTAAAGGTGAGCGCTTTGCTGAGGGGCAGAAGAGAAGCGAAGTATTTATTCAGCTGCTATAGTCAGTAAGTTAGTGTGTGGCAGTTAGAACGCTGGTCTGTGTGAAATCAGTTTTATGTGTCTCCCTCAATGATAAGGATGTCCAGATAGCAGTGGAATGTTATGTCTGGGTGTTTCTGTGAGGGTTTGTTCCAGAAGAAACCAGAAAGAACTTGAATCCATACCCTAAGTAAAGACGACCCACCCTTTTCTGTGTGCACAGGCACCACCCAGAGACTGTTCAAAGAAAGCCTGCATAGAACAAAACACAGGAAAGGAACATTCTCTCCTCCTCTTCTTTCCCCTCCCCCTCTGCTCCTCTTCATTTTTCTTTGATGAGGTCTTACATAGCCTATGCTAGTCTGGAGTTCACGGTGTGGTTGAGGATGAGTTACAGCCTTTAGCCTTCAGCCTTCAGGTCACTTTAAAAAAAAGTCTTCAGTGGAGGAACATCATGTCTCTCCTGATAGGACTGTCAGACACTGAACAAACACTGTGCTACAGGCTCTTAACTCCAGCAATGACAGAGAAGGCCACTGGGGAGCTGGGAAGTTATTACTGTGCAGGGATGAGAATGTGAGATCTATCCTTAGCACACACATTAAAAAAAAAAAAAAAAGCAGGTTGGATGCAGTTGCTCTTGCCTACAATTTCAATGACAGAAGGGTAGAGACAAGGGGGTGTCCAGGGCTGGTGGCCAGCCAGTCTAGCCAAATCAGCGAGCTCCAAATGGACCTAGCTCCAAGTGGACCTAGCTGAGGAGCTATTGAGAGCTGCTAGCTGCTAGTGGAGACAGCCATTCTCCTTTAGGGATGTTGACCTTGTTCTCATGGATGGCTTCGAACCCATGCTTATGTGGGAAGTACTAATTGGACTCAGTGTGTTATTCAAAAATCAAAGAGGACATGAAGTGCTCTGGAATATTCCTGTATACTATGTAAATTATGCTCTGATTAGTTTAATAAAGAAGCTGACTGACCAATAGTGAGGCAGGATAAGGTTAGACGGAAAGACCAAACTAAGGAGGGGAAGAAGGGCAGAGTGGGAGAGACAGAGCCAGTTTCCCAAGAAGCAAGATGCTAGAGGACAGGTAAAGCCACAAGACATGTGGCAATACATAGATTAATAAAAATGGGTTAACTTAAATGTAAGAGCTAGTTAGTATAAGCCTGAGCTATTGGCCAAGCATTTTATAATCAATATAAGCCTCTGAGTGGTTATTTGGGAATTGGTGGGTGGGAGAGAACCATCCATTTACAATGAAGTATGTATGGGGGGCATGGTGGGGGAGTTCCAGACGAGTAGGAGGAGGAGGCTAGGGGTAAATTTGACAAAAATACATTGTACACACGTAGAAAATTCTCAAAGAATAAATAAAAATGTGTATTGGAAGCATAGCATGAAGGTGCCCACAGATCTCCAGAGAAACCAGGAATGTTAAGCACACAGGATTGTCTTTCCAATGGGAACGATGTAAAACAAACAAACAAACAAACAAACAAACAAACAAACACAAAAAAACCTCTTCTTCCATTCAGAAAGCTGAGAATTGGAAGTGCTTAATAGCCTGGTGATCTGTGTTATCTGTTGGGCCAGGCCATATCGAGCTCCTACAATCAGGACCAGAGGTGGCTAGTAATCTAAATGACCCTTACAGCCAGGGGCTCCCCAAGCCCCACAACCAGGATCAGAGGTGGCTACTAGCCCAAATGACCCAGACCAGGCTAGACCCTTCCCTAGGCCCTTTAGCTAGTACAGATAGCCTATCTCTAGAACCCATCTTCTTGGAAGAAATGACATGTACCCTGGGTTGAGTTTCAATGTAATTATACTTCATTGTGCACTGGGGATTGTATTATACCAGGAAACCTCCCCCTATCAAATTATACTGGGCTTAAATTCATTATGAATAAGCTGCCTGATATCAGACTCTCCAAAGTCTTGATTCAGGTTGATGAAGTCAGTCTGAACCAAGTTTTCATTCCCACCTCTTCGAGGTTTCCGTCTCTGCTTGCTGCCTGCAGAGACCT
Source organism: Peromyscus aztecus (assembly GCA_902168405.1). Taxonomy (NCBI): domain Eukaryota; kingdom Metazoa; phylum Chordata; class Mammalia; order Rodentia; family Cricetidae; genus Peromyscus; species Peromyscus aztecus. Next base: position 9,961 of record CABHPQ010141459.1, read on the forward strand.
CATCAAATATGGTTTTTGTTTGTTTGTTTGTTTTGGTTTTTTGAGACAGGGTTTCTCTGTGTAGCTTTGTGCCTTTCCTGGAACTCATTCCGTAGCCCAGGCTGGCCTCAAACTCAGAGATCCGCCTGCCTCTGCCTCCCAAGTGCTGGGATTAAAGGCTTGCACCACCACCACCACCACCACCACCATCACCACCACCGGCCAAATATGCTATTAAAAACAAGATGGAGAGCAATTGAGAAGGCATTCAACGTTGAGCTCTGGCATCTACAAGCAGGGCACATGTGTGCACCCACTGCCCCCACAGATGAACACAGCATACTTGGCTCAACAGAAGTTGTCATGTTTTACTCCCTTTCCTCTTCAATCTACATCCCATGGTCCTTTGTGTCAATAAATCAAAGTTCCTCCATCGTCTTATCATTCTGCTCTCTTAACTTCAAAGTCCCAAGTCTAGCCATTTGTGCACGTCACTCCTACCCTATGTCGGCAGAGGAAATCCCACAACATTGTGACTTGACGTCTACGCAGACTGACATTTCCAGTTACACCTGAGCTCGGCTCTCTCCTAGCTGGCGGCTGGTTTCCTCTATCCCATTAGCTATTTACTATCTCATCCACATCTTAACTCAGCTTAACCCTGGATTGGGAAACAGGCTGATTTATCTTGGACTTAGATTTTAGAAGCCAACTGAGGAGGTTTGGGGGCAGAATAAACTTGCACAGAAGGAAAACAAGGTTCAGAGAATGAGGTGTGAGGTGGAGCCATTGGGTGTGGTCCTGGCTCTAAGAACTATGAGACCCAGGTGAGGGATTAATCGTTCAGGGTTCTGCAGAGTTCACAGTGTGGGTGCGTAACTGGGCTGGCTGTTGTCCAAAAGCAGCATTTTACGCAGTCCAACTGGAGATGGTTGGAGATGATGCAAGAGGCCTTGCCTGACTCTCACGCTCCTGGCAGGTGGGAAACAAGCAGCTTCCTGGGAGGGTTCAGAAGGAAGAGGGTATCAAGGGGGAAGCCAGACCCGGGAAGGCAAGAACAGGGTGTAGGAATGTCATGTTAGAGTCTCGCCTCTACTCAGCCGCACCACCTGCTTCAGCCCAAATGAAGGGACTCTAGTTAGCCCGAGCATAGCAAACACGGCTCTGGTAGGCCTTGCCCTCCTCCCCATTCCCTCTGCCTTGCTAAACTGTTAGATGACATCCCTAAAGCTAGCCCCCAAGGTCTCTTCCCTTATTTGGCCACTTCTTCCTCCTGAGCCTGATTACCAAGGCCCAGCTATTAAGGTATTAAAGTCCAGCAATCAAAAGCCCCCTTGTGGCTACTCTAATTAACCGATCTAATCAAAATTAAATGCATCACCCTAACACAAGGTTTCCCCTCTTACCTTTATAAACCGCCATTTTCCTAAGGGCCGCGTCTGTCTCCTCTATCCAGAGGCTGTCCTTTGTCCCTCTGGGACAAATACCCCTTCCCCCTCCCTTGTTCCTTTTCCTTTCTTCCTCCTCTTCTGTCTCCTGCCTCTGTTCCTTAATCCCTTAATCCTTCTGTCCCTCTGGGGCAAATAAATCTCCTTTGTGCTGAGGACTTGGTCTTGGGGTGTCTTGAGCCAACTTCAAGGTCCTTGCACTCAACATGACACCTACATGCATCTTCTGACACTGTGAGTCCTTCTCGGCTGGGAAGTGAGTTAGCATCGAAGGGGGCACTGGTGGCCACGTATCCTGCTCCCCAGCCCCTTCCATCTGTGAATCCAAGAGCCTGGCTACAAGCTTGTGCTGTGAAACTTGCCCCATCCTCAGAAAACTGTAAAGAAGACATCCCATTGCTACCCTTCATCAGAGACCCTGCCATGCTGTCTCTGATGCAGGGGCCTGAACTCTACTCTGAGCCCCTGCCCCCCAACACCCCCCAACACTCCCCCTCACCACCACACTGTCTGCCCATAGCATCACGAAATCTTCCAGTAAACTCTTTACTCCCCTGGTAATCTGTCTCAGTGTCTCTTGGGAACTCCATCCACCCCAAAACCTAGCAATGAGATGTGGAAAGCAGCTAGGGGCGGGTGCACTTGGAAGAGGACTAAGGCGCTGGGAAGGCCAGAGCAGGAGAGTGGGGGTGGGGTGGGAATTGCCATGAGTTGTTTTTTTTTTTTTTGTTTTTTGTTTTGTTTTGTTTTGTTTTCTGAGACAGGGTTTCTCTGTGTAGCTTTGGAGCCTGTCCTGAAACTCACTTTGTAGTGAACTCAGAGATCAGGCAGAGCCTGCTGGAGGATATATAGTTTCACTGCAACACAAAGAAAGTAGAAACAATGACCAAGACCTGGTACTTTAGTGTAACACGAGTTGCTAAACTGTCTTATTAATAAAAAAAAACCCAGAGCAGGCAGCCTCTGCCTCCCAAGTGCTGGGACTAAAGGTGTAAGCCACCACCAACTCCCTGGCTTTCTTTTCCTTTTTCTTTTCTTTTTTTTGGTCCCACGAGGGTTTTTTGTTTGTTTGTTTTGTTTTTTATTTTTCTAGTCAGGGTTTCTCTGTGTAGCCCTGGCTGTCCTGAAACTGTGTCTGTAGACCAGCCTCACCTCGAACTCAGAGATCTACCTGCCTCTGCCTCCCTAGCGTTGGGATTAAAGGTGTGTGCCGCCCACTGCCCGGCACCACGAGGTTTGAATAGGAAGCTTTCAGTGCCCAGCGCTGGAGGAATCTAAGCTCAAAGTTCGAAGAACAGGTTTTAGCTTTTCCCTGCCAACGCAGACAGAGGCATTGGGGTAACAGTTCAAGTCAGTGTAATTTTTTTTTTTTTTAACAACCTGTTTAGCAGGCTGCTAAACATCACCTTGGTGACAAGGTAATTCACCTCAGCAGAACCAGCTTGGTTGGCTCTGAACTAGGGTAGAGGTGAGTACTGTAGCAGGAGGTGTAAAACTGAATGTGACTTTGATCTAGGCTCAGCTTCCTCAAACTCAGCACCCGCAGTGGTTGGGAGTAGGTTGGGGAGGGTAGAGAGTAGAGGGGCGGGGCGCGGCACCAGACTGGGCTAGAGACCTAAGCCACCTCAGGGCCAGAGTTTTGCATTCTTTGAGTTCTGTACATTTGTTTCCCAAGGCCTAGCTAGGAGTGTAGCTCAGTGGCAGAAAAGCACCTGCTGAGCCTGCTGGAGGATATATAGTTTCACTGCAACACAAAGAAAGTAGAAACAATGACCAAGACCTGGTACTTTAGTGTAACACGAGTTGCTAAACTGTCTTATTAATAAAAAACCCAGAGCCAGACATTGGGGTGAAAGCTGAAAGATCCGAGAAGCAGAACAAGCCAGCTACTAGCTCTATGAAATCCTCAGCCTCAACAGTGTGAGTTCCTGTTTCCTTACACCTTACACCTTATATACCTTTCTCTGCCCTGATGTCACTTCCTGGGGTTAAAGGCGTGTGTGCTTCCTAGTACAGGGTTTAAAGGCATGTGCCACCACTGCCTGACTCTGCTCCCAGTGTGGCCTTGAACTCACAGAGATCCAGACTGATCTCTGTCTCCCTAGTGATAAGATTAAGGGTGTGTGCCACCACTGTCTGGCCTCTATGTCTAATCTAGTGGCTGGCTCTGTCCTCTGATCCCCAGATAAGTTTATTAGGGTACACAATATATCGCCACACTTTAGTAGGTAATAAAATATTTATTTTAAAGCCTTATTATGGTTAAAAAATGTAACCATATGGTTACATATGTTACATATGGTTACATATATGGTTAAAAAATTGCGGAAGCATTTGTAAAGTGTGGAAAAACCACAGAAAAGAAACAGGAATCATCTATAATTCTACCATCCAAACATGCCAGACATTTTTTTCTTCCAGCCTTTTTTCTGCTGACATGCAAAAAAAAATGTAGTGTGTTTGCCTGCATGTATGTGTATGTACCACATGCATGCAATGCCGGGGTCAGGGGAAGCCTATGCGAGGGCATCGGATATCCTGCAACTGGAGTTAGGGAAGGTTGTAAACCATCATGTGGGTTCTAGGAACTGAACCTGGGGCCTCTGGAAGAGCAGCCAGTACTCGTAATCACTGAGCCATCTCTCTAGCACCTCCATCTTATTGTTTTGAGA